>CM053997.1:4812706-4827908 GCA_028641955.1 Protonibea diacanthus | reverse complement strand
GGAGGCGGCCTGCAGGCTGGTGGAAGAGGCAGGAAGGTGGAGGGTCAGGGTACAGCTACTTTCCACAGTCTGCAGGTGGAGGCATGCTGTAGGCTGGTGGAAGAGGCTGGCAAGTGGAGGGTAGAGGTGTATCTGCTTGCCACAGTCTGCAGGTGGAGGCAGGCTGCAGGCTGGTGGAAGAGGCAGGAAGGTTGAGGGTCAGGGTACAGCTGCTTGCCAGAGCCTGCAGGTAGAGGTGGCCTGGAGGCAGAGGCTGAGGCTGGCAGGTGGAGTGTCAAGGTGCATCTGCTTGTCACAGTCTGCAGGTGGAGGCAGGCTGCAGGCTGGTAGAAGAGGCGCCCAGGTGGAGGGTCAGAATCGAGCTGGATGCCAGAGTCTGCAGGTGGAGGTGGCCTGGAGGCAGAGGCAGGCAGGTGGAGGATCATGGTACAGCTGCTTGACAGAGTCTGCAGGTGGTGGAGGCCTGAAGGGTGGAGACAGAGGTTGGCACGTGGAGGGTCAGGGTACAGCTGCTTGTCAGAGTCTGCAGGTGGAGGCGGCCTGCAGGCTGGTGGAAGAGGCAGGAAGGTGGAGGGTCAGGGTACAGCTACTTTCCATAATCTGCAGGTGGAGGCGGCCTGCAGGCTGGTGGAAGAGGCAGGAAGGTGGAGGGTCAGGGTACAGCTACTTTCCACAATCTGCAGGTGGAGGCGGCCTGCAGGCTGGTGGAAGAGGCAGGAAGGTGGAGGGTCAAGGTGCATCTGCTTGTCAGAGTCTGCAGGTGGAGGCAGGCTGCAGGCTGGTAGAAGAGGCTGGCAGGTGGAGGGTCAGGGTACAGCTACTTTCCACAGTCTGCAGGTGGAGGCAGCCTGCAGGCTGGTAGAAGAGGCAGGAAGGTGCAGGGTCAGGGTCGAGCTGCTTGCCAGAGTCTGCAGGTGGAGGTGGCATGGAGGCAGAGGCTGGCAGGTGGAGGGTCAAGGTGCATCTGCTTGTCACAGACTGCACAGGTGGTGGCAGGCCGCAGGCTGGTAGAAGAGGCTGCAGGTGGAGGGTCAGGGTATTATTACTTTCTTCCACAGTCTGCAGGTGGAGGCGGCCTTGGTGGCTGGTGGAAAGAGGTGAAGGTGGAGGGTCAGGGCACAGCTACTTTCCACAGTCTGCAGGTGGAGGCATGCTGTAGGCTGGTGGAAGAGGCTGGGCAAGTGGAGGGTAGAGGTGCATCTGCTTGCCACAGTCTGCAGGTGGAGTGCAGGCCGCAGGCTGGTGGAAGAGGCAGGAAGGAGGGTCAGGGTACAGCTGCTGCCAGCCCGTGTGGAGGCCTGGAGGCAGAGGCTGAGGCTGCAGGTGGAGGATCACAGCATCTGCTTGTCACAGGTCTGCAGGTGAGGCAGGCTGCAGGCTGGTAGAAGAGGCGCCCAGGTGGAGGGTCAGAATCGAGCTGATGCCAGAGTCTGCAGGTGGAGGTGGCCTCCTGGAGGCAGAGGCAGCAGGTGGAGGATCATGGTTCGCCAGCTTGACAGAGTCTGCAGGTGGAGGCGTCTGCAGGCTGGTGGAAGAGGCAGGAAGGTGGAGGGTCAGGGCGCTTGCCACACTCTGCAGATGGAGGTGGCATGGGAGGCAGAGGCTGGCAGGTGGAGGCTGCAGGCTGGTAGAAGCAGGTCGGCAGGCGGAGGGTCAAGGTGCATCTGCTTGTCACAAGTCTGCAGGTGGAGATGGCCTGCAATGGTAGAAGAGGCAGGAAGGTGAGGGTCAGGTCGAGCTGCTGCCAGAGTCTGCAGGTGAGGTGGCAGGAAGCAGAGGCTGGCAGGTGGAGGCTGCAGGCTGGTAGAAGAGGCTGGCAGGTGGAGGGTCAGGGTACAGCTACTTCACAGTCTGCAGGTGATATGCCTGCAGGCTGGTAGAAGAGGCAGGAAGGTGGAGGGTCAGATACAGCTGTTGCCAGAGTCTGCAGGTGGAGGTGGTATGGAGGCAGAGGTGCAGAGGGTCAAGGTGCATCTGCTTGTCACAGACTGCAGGTGGAGGAAGTGGCTGCAGGCTGGGTGGAAGAGGCAGGGAAGGTGGACGGTCAGGGTCGAGGCTGCTTGCCAGAGTGCAGGTGGAGATGGCCTGGAGGAAGAGGCTGAGGCTGGGAGGTGGAGGATCAAGGTGTATCCGCTGTCACAGTCTGCAGGTGGGAGGCGGCCTGCAGGCTGGTGGAAGAGGGTGGCATGGAGGGTCAGGGTACAGCGCTTTCCACAATCTGTAGGAGGCGGCCTGTGCTGGTGGAAGAGGCAGGAAGGTGAGGTCAGGTTTAGCTGCTTGCCAGAGTCTGCAGGTGGAGGCAGGCTGCAGGCTGGCAGAAGAGGCTGGCAGGTGGAGGGTCAGGGTACAGCTACTTTCCACAGTCTGCAGGTGGAGGTGGGCTGTAGGCTGGTGGAAGAGGCTGGCAGGTTGAGGTTCAAGGTACAGCTGATTGAGGGTCTGCAGGTGGTGGCCACTGAAGGGAGGAGGCAGAGGTTGGCACCTGAGGGTCAGGGCAGCTACTTTCCACAGTCTGCAGGTTTAGCGGCCTGAGGCAGAGGCTGAGGGTGGCAGGTGGGAGGGTCAAGGTGCATCTGTTGCCACAGTCTGAAGGTGGAGGCTGGCCGCAGGCTGGGGTGGAAGAGGCATGAAGGTGGAGGGTCAGGCTGGGCAGCTGCTGAGCCTGCAGGTGGAGGTGGGTATGGAGGGAGAGGCGTGTGAGGCTGCAGGCTGGGTAGAAGAGGCTGGCAGGTGGAGGGTCAGGGTACAGCTATTTCCTCACAGTCTGCAGGTGGAGGCAGGCTGCAGGTGGTGGCAGGTGGAGGGTCAAAGGCGCAACTGGCTTGCCACAGATGAGGCAGAGTAGACTGGGGAGATAGGAGTGCAGGGGAATAAACAGACAATACAGATTCAGGAGGAGGTGGAGGCAGGCTGTAGGCTGGTGGCAGAGGCAGACAGGCCGTTTACCAGAGTCTGCAGGTGGAGGTGTCATGGAGGCAAAGGCTGCAGGTGGAGGGTCAAGGTGCATCTGCTTGTCAGTCTGCAGGAGGCGGCCTGCAGGCTGGTGGAAGAGGCAGAGAAGGTGGAGGATCAGGTCGAGCTGCTCCACAGAGTCTGCAGGTGGAGATAGCCCGGAGGCAGAGGAGGCTGGCAGGTGGAGGGTCAAGGTGCATCTGCTTGTCACAGTCTGGGTAGGTGGAGGCAGCCTGCAGGCTGGTAGAAGAGGCAGGAAGGTGGGAGGGTCAGGGTCGAAAGCCGTTGCCAGAGTCTGCAGGTGGAGGTGGGCATGGAGGCAGAGGCTGGCAGGTGAGGGTCAAGGTGCATCTACTTGTCACAGACTGCAGGTGGTGGTAGGCTGCAGGCTGGTAGAAGAGGCTGGCAGGTGGAGGGTCAGGTAGTTAGTTATTTCTCTACGTCTGCAGGTGGAGGCTGCCTGCAGGCTGGTGAAGAGGCAGGAAGGTGGAGGGTCAATGAGCTGCCGCCACACTCTGCAGATGGAGGTGGCATGGAGGCAGAGGCTGCAGGTGGAGGCAGGCTGGTAGAAGAGGCTGGCAGGCGGAGGGGTCAAGGTGCATCTGCTTGTCACAGTCTGCAGGTGGAGATGGCCTGCAGGCTGGCAGAAGAGGCAGGAATGGAGGCCAGGTTTGCTTGCTTGCCAGAGTCTGCAGGGAGGTGGCATGGAAGCAGAGGCTGGCAGGTGGAGGCTGCATGGTAGAAGAGGCTACAGGTGGAGGGTCAGGGTACAGTTACTTTCCACAGTCTGCAGGTGAGGCGCCTGCAGGCTGGGTAGAAGAGGCAGGAAGGTGGAGGGTCAGGATACAGCCGCTTGCCAGAGTCTGCAGGTGGAGGTGGCATGAGGCAGAGGCTGGTGGAGGGTCATAGCATCTGCTTGTCACAGACTGCAGGTGGAGGGCGGGCTGGCAGGCTGGTGGGAAGAGGCAGGAAGGTGGAGTGGTCAGGGTCAGCTGCTTGGAGTGTGCAGGGGTGGAGATGGCCTGGAGGAAGAGGCTGAGGCTGGCAGGTGGAGGATCAAGGTGTATCCGCTTGTCATCTGCAGGTGGAGGCGGCCTGCAGGCTGGTGGAAGAGGGGTGGCACGGGAGGGTCAGGGTACAGCTACTTTCCACAATCTGTAGGTGGAGGCGTGCCTGCGGTGGCTGGTGGAAGAGGCAGGAAGGTGGGGGAGGGTCAGGGTCGAGCTGCTTGCCAGAGTCTGCAGGTGGAGGCAGGCTGCAGGCTGGTAGAAGAGGCTGGCAGGTGAGGGTCAGGGCACAGCTACTTCACAGTCTGCAGGTGAGGTGGGCTGTAGGCTGGTGGAAGAGGCTGGCAGGTTGAGGTTCAAGGTACAGCTGATTGGAGGGTCCGTGAGGGTGGTGGGGCCACCTGAAGGGTGGAGGCAGAGGTTGGTACCTGGAGGGTCAGGGGCAGCTACTTTCCACAGTCTGCAGTGTTTCTAGGCGGCCTGGAGGCAGTGAGGCTGAGGTGGCAGGTGAGGGTCAAGGTGCATCTGCTTGCCACAGTCTGCAGGAGGCGGCCGCAGGCTGGTGGAAGAGGCATGAAGGTGGAGGGCCAGGGTCGGGCAGAAGCTGCTGTGAGTCTGCAGGTGGAGGTGGTATGGAGGGAGAGGCTGGTGGTGGAGGCCAGTAGGCTGGTAGAAGAGGCTGGCAGGTGGAGGGTCAGGGCACAGCTACTTTCCACAGTCTGCAGGTGAGGCTGTAGGCTTGTGGAAGAGGCTGGCAGGTGGAGGGTCAAGGTGCACTGCTTGCCACAATCTGCAGGTGGAGGCAGGCTGCAGGTGTGGCAGGTGGAGGGTCATGCAACTGCTCAAGCAGCAGGTGGAGGCGATCTGGGGACAGAGGCAGGTGGGTGGGAAGGTCAGGCCTGCTGCTTGCCAGAGTCTGCAGGTGAGGCAGGCTGTAGGCATGGGTGGCAGAGGCAGACAGGCTGCCACCAGAGTCTGCAGGGGGAGGTGGCCTGGAGGCAGAGGCAGGCGGAGGGTCGCTCAAAGCTTTTTCTAGAGGCTGCAAGTGGGGTATGATGGCTGCTGTTTTGCAGAGGCTGGCTGCGGAGGTTCAGGCTACACAGCTTGCTGCCAGAACGTGCAGATGGAGGTGGCCTGCAGGTCGTTAGTAAAAAGCTGGCAGGTAGAGCTTGTGGTAGAGGTGGTATTCAGAATTTAATGGTGAGGAGGCTTCTAAGTTGTAGGCTGTAGCTTTTCAGTGGAGGGCTAGAGTCAGCTGCTTGCCACTATATGCAGGTGAGTTGGCCTGCAGGTCATTGACAGTGGTTGGCAGAGGCTTGTGCTACAGGTGGTTGGTCAGAATCTGCAGGTGAGGACACCTGTATTGTGTTGGCTGCGGACAGGACAGACAGTGGGTGGTGTTTGAATTTGATGTGGGTAGGTTGTAGGTTGAAGTTGGTTGGTGGATGGCTGAGAGTCATTGTTTTCCAGAGCTGCAGGTGAGAAGGCCTGTAGCTTGTTGGCTGAGGTTGGTAGTCAGAGGCTTGTGTTACAGGTGGTGGTGAGAGTCTGCAGGTGGAGAAGGCACAGGTAATGCTAAAGGAGGCTTCAGGTGGTGTTTGGATGCAGTTCTCTGAGTTGGGTTCATCTGGTCTTTTATCATTTATGCCTTCAGGATCATAGGTTTGTTTCCAGGATGAGGCAGGAGGTTGTTCACTTCCTGCTTCTTTTTATGTGGCTTCATGGAAGCTGTGGTTCATCAGAATGTCCACATCATAATGAGGAGGACTCATCGACCCTGCAAAACGCTGGTCGATAGTCACCAGTCCACCTTCACTGAATGATGCTGTGAAGCTTGGACGACCCAGCCGCCTCCCACAGCTCGGTTTCTTGATAATGACGCCCCAGCTCTAAAGCACGAACACGAGTCGTCCATTCTGTACCTGTGAGGAGCAGAGAAACAGAAATGAAATACCATTTCATGGAAAATATCACTGCTGCGTTGAAAAGACAGATTTTGCTCAAATCATACCTCAACAAGTCCAACGAGCTGGTAGGAAGCAGAGTAAACTTGACTAGTGAGTCCTTGAGGCCCAGGAGACGGCTGCATGACGGCCAGTTGTCCGCCTCTCTGGGGCAGGCTGATAGGTGTAGCAGAGTGCTGGTGTTTTGGGAATGAACAAAGAGTGATGTCAGGCCTGTGCAAACTTACTACTTAATAAGTTCACAGCAAAGTTTTAAACTTGTCATAAAGATTAGATGCAATGCACTCTCTTATTACACTCATGTAAATATAATAAGTATTATAGGGAAGATATAATATGTAGTGCAATCTGCCTATGTACGATGTCTCAAAACACTCAGTGTTGAAAATATATTCTGTCATGATTTCTACATTTTGTCAGGCAGTCTAACTCTCTCGTTCTGAGAATGACATTTTGAACAATTTGGGACATAAACCTTAAGAAGTAAATGTATTAAAATAAAACCCAGATTTCTAATTGCTGTCCCATGGACAGTCTCAGGGCTGCAGGCTTCTTTGTTCTGCCTGACTGACGCAGACATCGTCTTTTTTGGCTGTAGCTATGGTCTTCAATTGCCACATTACACTGAAACAATACACACACGTTAGAATGAGGCTTACAAGGCATATGCAACAAACAGCACAGAATAATGTCAATTTCACATTTCCTGCAAAATAAACTTCTCTCAGATAATTACATTTGAGCAACATAAATGTCTGGAGCCCTTCAACCCATAGAGCTCTGTTCTTCCTCACATTAACACAGACACTTTTATCTACCAGGAACAAGGACAGGCTGTGCCCATCTAACTTCTTAGTGCAGGCTTTCAAAGTCAGAGACTTTGGGCCTCCCCTCAGACAACGCTCAATGTTCGTGACATCAATTATTTATTAGATAGTATAGTTTCAAGGAGACCGCATACTGAAACTGGTCAATTTTATGATTTTGGACTATTTTTGGTTCCATTAAATATCTTTTTCAGACAAGAGAAGACAATGCTAAAACACACTCATTTGTTATGAGAAAATAAATGTACGTAAATATTTTGTCTATATGTGTCTGTAGATTTCTGAATTCACGTAAAAGTTGATTATATACTGAATATAAAATGTCAGGAAGAATACTTAAAATACTTTATCTACTGGGCCTAATCAGCTGGGGAAGTTTGATGGTGATATGATTTGTTAATATTTTTGACCTTCACATGCAGTGTCTTGTTAAATATATGTCATTTTACAATACATGAGGTGTTTGTTCATATTTAATTCCTAATTTTAAAATAAAGAAATAAAAGAGATATACAAATCCCCTCTGAATCCTTTTTCACTGATGTGATAATGTCAACCTGATTTTTATCCAGTGTTCACATTAATGTTCCGAGATGTATGGAAATTAACGCATTTCTAATTAGATAATACTGTTAGCACGTTTAAATCTTAATATTTGTCATAAAATCATTATTTCATGCCTGTTTTCAAACGAATAGATCGATTGATCCGGTACAGTCCGGTAAAATCGATATAAAACAATTCTGCGCAATCAATCTCACATTTTCCATGATGGAGTTTTCTGGTCGGCTTTTCACTGTCTGTGTGCTTTTATTCGTCGAGTGGATGTAAAAATCCGCAAGTTGAAGGGTTAATTCTCTGTTAATTGTCGGTGAAACAGGAGACAAACTTTTTCGTGAGCGTCCGGTTTTGTTTATGTTCAAGTTATGAACTTTCTTAGTTCTGATCTATTAAAATGATGCACCTGATACAAAACATAACAACCATAGAATGTTTGAATAATAATACACAATATTAATAATATATTGTCTGTTTGGTTCTAAAATGTGTCCTGTCTCGAATGTCTGTAATAATTAATCAGACTTTATTTTAACGTATCTGAATGATTATGGAAAATAAATACATTTGTTAAATAAATAATACATATTCATGTATATTATATATACTATATTATGTTATAATATTATTATATTACATAACATATATTATGTTATTATATATTATATTATTGTAAAATAATTACTATGCATTACTGTGAATTTGCTGCAAGTATAAGCCAATAATTTACTGTAAAAGTAATAACAACACGCGTCACAGTAAAGCAGAACTCTAGTTTAGAGCAGTGAGATATATTTATTCCAGTTGAAGCCATCTCATCAGATACACAACAATAACAAACAGCAACAGTTGTGTAAATTGAGGTGAAAAGTCTAGTTTTTAAACTGGATATTGACAGTGTTTCAGATGATGGTTATTAAATAATTATATTTGTGTTTAATCACATTGCATAGAAACCTGAGGATGTTCTAGCACAGGAACACTGCAGACGCTGTACAGAGAGTGATGGGAGTGAACATGCATTAATAGGAGGCCCAGCAGCTACTTTTGGCTTGGTTTTGCTTAAATTAACATACTAAAATGAAAATAGTAAATGGACTGTGTAATATATAGCACCTTTCTAGTCATCTAATCACTGAAACTGCTTACATCATAGCGTCATTCACCTATTCACATGATGATCCAGAGATCGATGCCATTGGCCGCTGGCGCAAAGTGCCAACTGCTCATCAGTTTTGGAGCCAACTATTCATGACTTGAATCTCTCTAATTTAATTTAATTGGTAGGTGGAGGTTTCGGACTACAAACCTCGCCAATTTGTCCAGGTGGAGGTGGCTTGTAGGTTCCTCGCTATGAAGCTGGTAGGTGGTTATCTGCAGGTTCTTGGCTGACACTGGTGGCTACAGCGTTTGCCAGAGTCTGCAGGTGGAGGACTCCAGGTTGTAGAATGAGGTCGTAGGTGGACGTGGAGAGTCTGTAGAGGTGGGTCGCCTGCAGATCCAGCAGCGGTCCTGTGTCAAACCAGTTCCATCATCATCTTTATTATTTCAGTTGATGTTTGCCTCTGACTGCACATATTTCTACATAAATTGTATTTACGAAACAACCACAATCAAACTGACAGACCAAACTGGAGCTGTGATGTGTGTTCATCCAGACAAGTTCATCCAGGAGTCCTTGTTGCTCCTTGATGAGGGAAAAACATTCAGCAACAGTTTTACTAATGTAAGGTCTGCTAGCTATATGAACTTGGAGGCAGCAGGTCAGCATGAATGAGGTGGAGGTGGACAACAGTAGCAGTAAACTTGTTTCTTTATTCGAAACAAGCACCTGACTCTTGATTGTATGTGTTTATACAATATAAAATCAATAGAAAATCAATTGTATTTATCTTTCTTTTGATGCTTATGTCCCCATCTGGAGAAGCTGTACTCCTTCAAGATGTCATAGCAGTCATGCTGAAACAATATTTTAGGAGAGGAAGAAGAAAAACTCTTGCAAGTGGATCATGAGGAGCTGTGCAGGTGGTCTACATCATCCATGAGGAAAGTTCACCAACGGTGCTCCAGGCAGAGAAGAACAAGCATCAGAGATCAGCTCAGTTTTCAGATCTCACCAACCTGAAGCTCTCCACTGAGCTCAAGGCTGAGCCCCAAAATCACCAGCCGTAATGACAAATGTGATGAGCCATGCCAGCAACAGAAACTATCAGCCTGCACCGGGTGCTTTAACCACCAAAGGAGACTAAAGTCAATGAGGAGGAAGTAGAAAGGAGCAGCAGGGGAGACTGTTTGCAGACTCCACCGGCCCTTGAATCCCAGAAAGAGGCTGAGGAAATGTTCCAGAGAGGACAACAGAACCACCTCTTCTGTCTGGAAGAGGAACCGTCACTTTCTGGGGTTGAGATAGCCAAAGAGGTTAAAGAAGAAGAAGGACTAAAATAATATCAAGTTTTGTGGGTTTACTCCAGTGCTCTGGTTTCCCACATACAAAGACACTTTCATATCAACCCAACATCAACCCAAACAAAAATAGAAATTGAAAAAAAGAAAATAAAAAAAAGTTGTACTGTAAGTTACTCCCCTTTATCAACATCAACCAAAACAAAACAAAACCAAAAAAGCAGGCAAAGAAAACTAAATTCAGCTGTTGTTATATTTTTGTAGTTGTGAGTTCTTCTGTCTGTGTCTTATCTCGATTTAGGATGACATTACAGAAACATCTGCTAAAATTATTACAGGATTTGATAGCTGTTAATGATAGCTGCTATTGTCATTGATTGATTTAGACTGACTTTATCTCATCCAACAACAGGAATATACTTGTTTATAGCAGCAGAGCAATATACACTACACAGAATTAAAGTACAGACCAAACAGACAGAGGTGTATCTTATAACCTACACAATAAAACAAAGAACAAAATGTAGTTTGAACAAATATGACAATGCAAACAATTCATGGAAGGGTTCATTTTTTAGGCTACAATACAACTGGTTCAACATTAATAATAAAACTGATTAAAATATGAAATGAATATGTAGAATGCCTCTTGTAATCTTACATATGACACCTACAAAGGTACAGTTGTGGTATTTTGAAGTGGGGTTGTATGAGATACTTTCTTAGCTAAGTGGTGTAGAGGTTAGAGCTTATGCACTGCTGTGAACAGGGTCAGCAGCAGGAATATGTTTTTGTTACATAAAGGCTCATCTCAAAAATCAATATCTGTTGCAAGGTACACCATTAAGAATAGTTTCAGTGTTTAACCTGCTGTCAGACAAACTTTAATTTGGTGCTAACTTTAGAACTTCCAACAGCAGACGGCAAAGCAAACATTACAAGCATCACTGAGGGGTCACAGACCTCGTGGAGAAGTAACACAGCAGGACAGATGCAAAATCCCTCAAAAATCATTTAATTAGATGTCCTATTTTAGGTAAATAAAAGAAAAAATATATCAATCAATCAATATCAAGAAAATGGTGACTGTCAGACGCTGTACCAAAATTGCAAAAGGAATGTCCAGTGTCCCAGTAAAACAGACAGTGAGATATCATTTATTGTGTTTTCAAGATGTTTTCTCTGGGATGAAGTTCATCAGTGACAGAAAACCCTGTTAGTTCACTGACTGTGCTGTTTCATTGACTGCTGTGACTGCTGCTCATTGCTCCTCTTCTCCAGGTGGAGGCGCTGTAGGACAAACAAACACAAGTGCTTTCTGGAGGTTTTTCACGGCAACAAGAAAATCCAAAGCAGTGATGAAGCTGTTGAACATAGAAGGAGCTTGTTGTTGACCGTGTGTGTTGTCCCAGCTGTTTGTTGAAGAGGCACAAAGAGTGTAAAAGACTGGGTCCCGCTGTATTACTCAGGCTGCACTACAGCGTCTACTCACAGGCGCGATCCCACTACCGAGCGGCACGGGGATTTGACCGGTTCTGTGTCCGACCTGGGCCGGTGCACTCCTCCCAGACGACCTGCGGCCTGGCCTCTCAGGAGCACCGTATATCGATACCGAACTTAAAAAAGTGACACCTGATCGACATAGTCCGCTGCAGCTCAGAGCTCCTGAGCTCAAACGATCCTCCAGCCTCAGCCTCCCGGTAGCATGGATTACAGGCGCACTGCACCCGGCGCATCTGTTCTCGCATAGGGTTTGAGTTTTAAACGTGACGTCATCAAGGTAGTTCAAGATGTAAATAGTGAAACGTTTGTTCACATCAGAAATACTTAACACATAGCTACATTTGTACATTGTACGTAAACAAAATGATAGATATTCACATGACACTAATGATAATATAATGCAGAATAAAACTTTTGACAATATTGTGGAGCTGAAAATGAATCATAATAATACCACGACCTCCTAAAGATAGAAAGGAAAAAGCAGTGATGAAGATGATGTCCTGTAAATACATCAGGTTAAAGTGTAGGTATGTTGAGGTTTAAAAGCCTTGAACCTTTCTCTGGATTCCAAACTTTTAGGTCTGTTATGTTTGATATTTGAGCCTGTGGTTTATTTAATGAAGCCTGGTTCACCCA
This sequence comes from Protonibea diacanthus, assembly GCA_028641955.1. Lineage (NCBI taxonomy): Eukaryota > Metazoa > Chordata > Actinopteri > Sciaenidae > Protonibea > Protonibea diacanthus. The sequence continues at coordinate 4,816,055 of CM053997.1, read as the reverse complement.
CAAAAGCTCGCTCCACTTGGTTGTCTAATTAGGCCTCTTGTCAGGACTGTGTGGATGTACAGACTGAGCTCTATGAACACCTTCTGTTGTTTGTTTCAGTCTGGAGTCTCTCTCTGTGATTTTTTAAACTCTACTGTGTTGAAAAATCCTATCCATTATGTTTTGAATCTAATTTTCCTGCAGTGTCTATACACACTCACAAACAGGCAACATCAGGATCAAATTAGTGCAATTTATTATCTCTGTCAGAGAATTCAGCTACAAAATTACAAACAGTCCATGATTTACAATGCTTCTTTTTCTTAGTTTGGATTTCCACCTTAGTGTATTTTCTGTGTCATGAGTGTTGAACCTTTTAAGCAGAGTTTTAAAAGAAGCACTCGAGCTTCAACTCTTGCATTAGATTACTTTACTCTGTGGCATTTGTTTTGTGCTGTAGACACAACATCAACAAACATGATGAAGGCCTCAACATCATCGGTCCTGTTTTACCTGCTCCTCAGTCTCTTATGTTAAAAGTCCAAATTTGAAACTGATATTACAGTGCTCAGATGATTTATACAATATATATATTTGTGTTTAATCACATTATCACAGAGCAAAACCTCTGAGGATGTATTCTAGCATTGTGAATATTGTACACACTGCACAGAGATAATGAGGAACAAGTCCTGATAGGAGGCTCAGCAGCTAATTTCCACTTTACTTTGATTAAAGTACGATATCATATACACAAGATCATTATAATGAACAGTAGAGGACCCAAAACTGCAAACACCAACCACAGAACAGAATACATTTATACAGTTTATTCAATTAAATTAATAGCAACTCAGAGCAGGGTGACTGGGATGAGGTCTAAAGGTAGGGAGATCCAGGAACAGTGCAAGACTTGGTGGTGGCAGCAAACTTCAGAGCAGGTGTTCAGATAAGACTGAGCTGGATGGATGATCAACAGGATTTCGAAGCACAGGGAAAGCAAGGTTAAAGAGCAGGATTCAAAAACGAATACACAAAGTTTCACAAGGTTGGCTGCTCTGTAATTACCATAAAGGACACGAACCCATGTGGTACAGTCTGGAAGGTTGAACTGGTCTTTATATAGCAGGGATGACTGGGATGATGAAGGTGCAAAGAGATGACAGCCAGTGAGAGGGAGACTGAGGTCATGCACCTAGCAACACACAAACAGAGAGGAGATACATATCAGACAAACAGAAGGTGAAGTTTGGTCAATTATATTGCATTATACGTGAAGAACTAACTACACGACACTACAGGCCACAACCTGCAGGCTGTAGCCTGAGGCTTGAGGTGGATGATCAGGTCTCTGCCTTACCAAGTGCTTGCTCCTGTGGGATTGTTGCGCTCTGTAAATTATTTAATAAACCTGCTCTATATAAAATTGTAATTAAATCTGAATTGAATTGAACTGCATTCAATTCAACTGAAATGATCTGAATTGAATTGAACTGAAATTATTTGAATTGAAATGAATTGAAGCGTGGATCTTGCAACCTTCTGGCAAAATTTCTACAGGTTGCCATAGATTGATATTCAGCCAACTACCAATGCTTGCTGGCTGGTAGGTGGCTGGTCGTGTCCATATCTGGCTTTCGTGTCTGCAGGTGGAGGTGACCCGCAGGTTGTTGCGCGGTTGGTAAGAGGAGGGTCGGCAAACAGCTGCTTGCAGGCTGGTGGAAGAGGCTGGCAGGTGGAGGATCAGGCATAGTTAGTTTTGCCAGTCTGCAGGTGGAGGCAGGCGCAGACTGTTGGAAGGGGCCGGAAGGTGGAGGGTCAGGTAGGTGGAGGGTGGAGGTGGAGGAGGTGGCAGCCTGTTGGAGTGGTCAGGTACAGCTGTTGCCACAGTCTGCAGGTGGAGGTGGGGCTGTGGTCAGGAAGAGGCTGGCAGGTGAGGGTCAGGCTCGAGCCGTTGAAACAGTCTGCAGGTGGAGGCGCCCAGCATGGTGAATAGCGCTGGCAGATGGCCAGGGTACAGCTGCTTACCAGAGTCTGCAGGTGCTTTCAGGCCGCCTCCACCTGCACTGTAAGGCAGCGCACCCTGACACTCCAAGGCCATATATGCTTGTCACAGTCTGCAGGCGGAGGCCACAGGTTGTTGGCAAGGGTTGCAGGTGGAGTGTCTGGTCTGCAGGTGGAGTGTACAGCGGCAGGAGGTGGAGGGTTAGGCTTGAGTTGCTTTGTTAGGGAGTTTGCGGCGGCAGAGTGTGGCCTACTGGAAGACTGGCAGTTGAGGTCAGGGCTCGAGCTGCTTTCCAGAGTCTGCAGGGGTGGAGGTGGCCTAGTGGAATAGGCTGGCAGATGGAGGGTCAGATGGAAACAGCTGGATCCTGACCTCCATATACGCCCCTACCACTAGCCCGCAGGCTGGTGCCAGAGGACGGCAGGTGGAGGGTCAGGACAGCTGCCAGAGCTCAGTAGGTGGCTAGCGAGCCTACATGTAGGCTTCAAGGCTTAGAGTTTTGACGGCGATTTTCACCGAAGTGAAGTCTTACACAAAGCCAGCCGCTCTCCATCTGCAGACTGTGAGTGAAGTTATTTCCTGACTCCTCCACTGCCAGCCTTCCACTGCTTGCAGGCCCGCCCACCTACAGACTGTCGCAACAGATGCATTTTGACCTTCCACCTGCAGAGAGGGTAGGTGGAGGGTCAGAATCGAACTGATGCCAGAGTCTGCAGGTGGAGATGGCCTCCCGAGGCAGAGGCAGGCAGGTGGAGGATCATGGTACAGTTCAGCTGACAGAGTCCCAGGTGGTGGCGCCTGAAGGGTGGAGGTAGGCAGCTGGAGGGTGGCAGGTGGAGGGTCAAGGTGCATCTTGCTTGCACAGTCTGCAGGTGGAGGCGGGCTGCAGGCTGGTGGAAGAGGCAGGAAGGTGGAGGGTCAGGGTCCAGCTGCTTGCCAGAGTCTGCAGGTGGCATGGAGGCAGAGGCTGGCAGGTGGAGGGTCAAGGTGCATCTGCTTGTCACAGACTGCAGGTGGTGGCAGGCTGCAGGCTGGTAGAAGAGGCTGGCAGGTGGAGGGTCGGGGTACAGCTACTTTCCACAGTCTGCAGGTGGAGGCGGCCTGCAGGCTGGCGGAAGAGGCAGGAAGGTTGAGGGTCAGGGTACAGCTACTTTCCACAGTCTGCAGGTGGAGGCGTGCTGTAGGCTGGTGGAAGAGGCTGGCAAGTGAAGGGTAGAGGTGCATCTGCTTGCCACAGTCTGCAGGTGGAGGCAGGCTGCAGGCTGGTGGAAGAGGCAGGAAGGTTGAGGGTCAGGGTCGAGCTGCTTGCCAGAGCCTGCAGGTGGAGGTGGCCTGGAGGCAGAGGCTGAGGCTGGCAGGTGGAGG
>CM053997.1:4791543-4812206 GCA_028641955.1 Protonibea diacanthus | reverse complement strand
TGGAGGCCGCCTCCACCTGCAGACTCTGGCAAACAGCTGTAGCCACCAGTGTCAGCCAACAACCTGCCAATAACCACACCTACCAGCTTCTGTCAAGAACCTACAAGTCACCTCCACCTGGAAAAACTGGCAGAAGGTTGTGGTCCAAAACTCCACCTACCAATTAAATTAAATTTAGTTCAAGTCATGAATGGTTAGCTCCTCAAACTGATGAGCTGTTGGCACTTTGCATGGCAGCCAATGCCATCAGTCTGTGGATGTGTGTGAATGATATATGGAAAAGCAGTTTCAGTGGTCAGATGACTAGAAAGGTGTTATATAAGTACAGTCCATTTAATATTTAGCATTTTAGAATATTAATTTAATCAAAGCAAAGTAGAAATTAGCTGCTGGGCCTCTGATTAATGCCTTGTTCCTCATCCTCAGGGTTTGCAGTGTTCCTGTGCTAGAATACATCCTCAGGTTTTCTGTGTGATAATATGATTAAATACAAAATAATTATTTAATATACATCATCTGAGAACACTGTCAATATCAGTTTAAAACTAGACTTTTCACATAATTTACACAACTGTTGCTGTTTGTTATTGTTATTGTATCTGATGAGAGCGAAGCTTCAACTGGAATAAAAATATATCTCACTACTCTAAAGTAGAGAGTTCTGCTTTACTGTGACACGTTCTTGTACTTTTACAGTTTATTGCAGTAAATTCACAGTAACACATAGTAATTATTTTACAGCAATATATTACGGTATAATACAGTAACATAATATAAAAATATATTTTACAGTAATCATATGTGTGTGCGTGTGTTATTTAATACATTTATTTATTCGTTTATTTATTTTCCACGATCATTCAGATACACGTTAAAATAAAAGTCTAAGTAATTATTACAGACATCAAGACACATTTTAGAACAAAACAGACAATATATTATTATTATTGTTATTGTTCAAACATTCTATGGTTGCTATGTTTTGTCTCCAGGTGCATCATTTTAACAGATCAGAACTAGAGAAAGATCAGAACTTGAACATAAACAAAAGCGAACGGTCACCAAAAAGTTTGTCTCCTGTTTCACCGACTATTAACCGAAAATTAACCCTTCAACTGCGGATTTTTTCCATCCACACGACGAATAAAATCACACAGAGAGTGAAGAAGTCGACCAAGAAGCTTCCATCACGGAAAATGTGAGATTTGATGACTTTTTAAAATGTTTTATATCGATTTTACCGGACTGTACCGGATCAATCGATCTATTCGTTTGAAAACAGGCCAAACATGCGCATGAAATAATGACTGTATGACAAATATTAAGATTGAAATGTGCAAACGAAGCATTATCTAATTAGAAATGCGTTAGTTTCCATACATCTCCAGAACATTAATGTGAACACTGGATAAAAATCATGTTGACGTATCATATCATCTATATCGTATCATATCGAGTCAAAGGTTTTCAGAGGGGATTTTGTATATCTCTTTTTATCGCTATAATTATTTTTGGTATTCTTCCATTTTATATATTTTATGTATATTAGACATTTTATATTCAATTATGTTGAATGAGCTTTGGTGAATTCAGGAGAAATCTACAGACGCAGACAAACAAAATATTTACGTACATTTATTGTCTCATAACAAATGAGTGTGTTTTTAGCATCGTCTTTACTCTGTATTTCTCTTTTATTTTATGGAGACAAAATAGTCCAAAATCATAAAATTGACCAGTTTTAGTATGCAGTCTCAGCCGAAACTATACTATCTAATAAATAATTTATGTCATACATTTAAATAAACAAACGTTGACTGAGGGCAGGCCCAAAGTCTCTGAGTTTGAAAGCCTGAACTAGAGCTTAGATGGGCACAGCCTGTCACTTGTTCCCTGCTAGATAAATGTGTGTGTGTTAATGAGGAAAGAACAGAACTCTATGAGTTGAAAGGGCTCAGACATTTATGTTGCTCAAATGTGATTAGCTAAGAGAAGTTAGTTTTTTTGCAGGAAATGTGAAACTGACATTATTCCGTGCTGTTTGTTGCATATTATGTACTTGTAAAGCCTCATTCTAACATGTGTGTATTGTTTCAGTGTAATGTGGCAATCCAGGACCATAACTACAGCCGAAAAAGACAAATGTCTGCACGTCAGTCAGAGAGAACAAAGAAGCCTGCAGCCCACAGGCAGTGTCCATGCTGCAGGGACAACCAGGTTAGAAATCTGGGAGCAGCTGGGTCGTCCTAGCTTCACCAACATCATTCAGTGAAGATGGACTGGTGACTATCGACCAGCGTTTTGGGGTCGGAGTCCACCCTCCTCATTATGATGTGGACATTTCTGGTGAACCACAGCCTGGCAAGCCACAGAGAGCCAGGAAGTAGGAGCAGTGCTCCATTCCATCCTCCACCTACAACCTGCCTCATCCACAGAGACAAAGCTATCATCCACTTTAAGACTCAAAATGACAAAAGACAACCAAAGACAAACCCATCTCAGACAACAGCATCCAGCACCACCTGAAGCCTCCTTTAGCTTTACCTGCAAGCCTCCTCCCACCTGCAGACTCTGACCACCTGTAACACAAGCCTCTGACTACCAACCTCAGCCAACAAGCTACAGGTCTTCTCCACCCGCAGACTCTGGAAAACACCAGCCAGCATCCAGCCTACAACCTGCAAGCCTCCTCACAAATTCTGAACACCACCCACTGTCTGTCTACAAGCCTCTCTGACGACATGCAGTCACCTCGAATTGCACATTCTGGCAACAAGCGCAGCCTGATCCTCCACCCACCAGCCAACACAATGCAGGTCTCCTCCACCTGCAGATTCTGATACACCACCTGTAGCACAAGCCTCTACTTGCCAACCTCTGTCAGTGACCTGCAGACTGTGGCAAGCAGCTGGCGCCCTGACCCTCCAACCTACCTGCCTCTGCCATGAGCCTGCCTCCACCTACAGATTGTAGCCGGCGGCTGTACCCTAGCAGTTGGACCCTGACCCTTCTCCTACATACTCATACCACCAACCTGCAGGCACCTCCACCTGCATACTGTAGTAAGCATAGATATGGCCTGACATCACCTATCAGCCTTTGACAACAATCTGTAAGCAACATCAATGTAGGCCTGCAGGCTGGTGGAAGGCTGGCCAGGTGGAGAAGTCCAGGCTGAACCTATTGCCACAGTCTGCAGGTGGTGGCCTGCAAGTAGGTGGAGGTTCAGTCAAAGCATATTGCCACAGTCTGCAGGTGGAGGCAGGCTGCAGATTGGCATGCAACCTCAGCCTGTCCCTCCACCCACCTGCCTCTGCCACCCAGCCTACAACCTGCCCACCTACGGGTGTGGCAAGCAGCTGTACCTGACCTCCACCTGCCAGCCTCCTTCTGCCAGCCTGCAGCCTGCTCCACCCTGGGCTGTGGCAAACAGCTGTACCCTGGGTCTCCCACCTGCCTGCCTCTGCCTCCAGGCCTCCTTCATCTGCAGGCTCGGCAAGCAGCTTGGGCTGACTATCACCTGCCAGCCTTTTCCACCAGCCTGCAGCCTGCGCACTCCACCTGCAGACTGTGTAAGCATCTCTGGTCTGACCCTCCCACCTGCCTGCCACCGGCCTGGCCCCTCCACTGCGGGCTGTAGCCTTGTGCAAGCGGCTGCTGCGTGACCCTGCAACTCACGCATCTGTGCCACCCTTCAGGCCGCTCACCTGCAGACTCTGGCAAGCAGCAGAGCCTGACCCTCCACCTACCGGCCTCTGCCACCGTCACAGCCCACCTCCCACCTGCAGACTCTGACAGCTGGCAGACTGACCCTCCTACCTACCTCGCCACCAGCCTGCAGCCCGCCTCCACCTACAGACTTTGGCAACAGCTGTACCTGACCCCTCAGCCACCTGCCTCTGCCACCAGCCTGCAGCCTGCCTCCCACCTGATTGTGGCAAGCAGCTGTAACCTGGCTCCTCCTCTGCGTCTTTGCCACCACCCTGCATGCCGCCTCCACCTGCAGACTTTGGCAAAGCAGCTTTGACTGGCCCTCCACCTGCCAGGATTTACCAACTGCCTGCAGTCACGCCTCCACCTGCAAACTCTGGCAATAAGCTTTGAAAACTTTCCAGCTACCTGTGAAGCCTGCCCCAACCTGGTGTGGCAACAGCTGTATCTTGACCCTCCACCTGCCAACACTAACCTGCAGGCTGCCTCCATCTACCCAGACCCTGGCAGGCCGGTTTGAACTGACCAGCTTTGGCTTGCAGGCTCCACCTGCGGCCTGGCAAGCAGCTGGAAACCTGATCCTCCACCTGATAGCCTCTCCCACCCAGCATACCGACCCGCCTCCACCTGCCGACTCATGGCGGCGGCGGAACCCGACTCTCTTCCTACCAACCCTTGCCAAAAACCGCCAGACCACCTCCACTTGCGGGCTGTGACAGCCAGATATTCGCGCGACCATCCACCTAACAGCCTTTGACAACAATCTGTAAGCAACGTCAACGTCCACCACGTGCAATGGCCTGCTGGCTGGTGGAAGACACTACAGCAGGTGGAGGGTTGGTACCTTCACGCACAGTCTGCAGGTGGAGGTAGACTACAGGTAGGCGGAGGGTCAGTCAAGAAACTGCTTGCCACAGTCTGCAGGTGGAGCGGCCTGAACTGGAGGCAGAGGCTGATGGGTGGGAGGTCAGTCAAAGGTGCTTCCCAGAATCTGCAGGTGGAGCGGCATGCAGGTTGAGGCAGAGGCTGGTAGATGGAGAGTCAGTCAAGCTGCTTCCCCCAGAAGTCTGCAGGTGGAGCAACCTAGTCTGGCTGGCATGCCTGACCCTCAACCTACCTGCCTGCCACCAGCCTGCAGCCTGCCTCCACCTACAGATTGTGGCAAGTTTGCATACTGTGGATAGCAGCTTTAGACTGACCATCCACCTACCAGCCATTGCCAACCAGCCTGCAGCCCACCTCCGACAAATTGTGGCTAAGCAGCCTGAGCCTGACCTACACCTGCCTGCCTCTGCACTCCAGCCTTCAGGCTGTGTCCACCTGCAGACTCTGGCAAACGCTCGAGCTCAGTCTGACCTTCTCCTACATATCCTTGCCGCAACCTGCAGCCCTCCACACCATACTGTGACAAACAGATATGGCCTGACCTTCCAACTATCAGCCTTTGACAGCAATCTGTAAAGCAGCATCCAATGTACGCCTGCAGGCTGGTGGAAGGCTATCAGGTGGAGGAGTCAGACTGGAGCTGCGCCACGGTCTGCAGGTGAAGTGTCTGCAAGTAGGTGCAGGGTCAGTCATAGCGCTATTGCCACGGTGTGCAGGTGGAGGCGGGCTGCAGGTTGGCATGCAACCTCAACCTGTCCCTCCCACCTGCCTGCCTCTGCCTCCAGGCCTCCTTCTGCCTGCTGGCTCTGGCAAGCAGCTCCAGACCTGACCTCCACCTACCTACCTCGCCACCAACCTACAGCCGCCCCACCTACAGACTTTGGCAAGCAGCTTCACAGCCCTCCACCTACCTGTCCCTTACCACCCAGCCTGACCGCCTCCACCTGCACACACTGTGGCAAGCTTGGCTGTATGCTGACCCCACGCCTGCTTGCCTCTGTCTCCACCTACTTGGAGAGCCGCCTCCACCTGCAGACTCTGGCAGTAGCTCAAGTCTGACCCTCCACCTACCTGCCTCTGCCACCAGCCTGCAGGCCACGTCCACCTGCAAACTCTGGCAAGCATCTTTTTGTCGGACCCTCCACCTACCAGCCTCTGCCACCAGCCTGCAGCCTCCACCTGCAGACTCTGTGGCAGCTCCAGACACCCCTCCCACCTACCTACCTCACCACCAGCCTGCAGCCACGCCTCCACCTATAGACTTTGGCAGCAGCTGTGCCTGACCCTCCACCTGCCAGCCTTTTCACCAGCCTGCAGCCGCCTCCACCTACAGACTTTGGCAAGCAGCATTTCAGCCCTCCACCTGCAGGATTTACCAACTGCCTGCAGTCCGCCTCCACCTGCAAACTCTGGCAATAAGCTTTGAGGAAACCCTCCACCTACCTGTGGAAGCCTCTTCTGAGCTAGCGGCAAGCAGCTGCCCTGACCCTCCACCTGCAGCTTCTTCCACAGCCTGCAGGCTGCCTCCATCTGCAGACCCTGGCAGTGGCTGACCTGACCAGCTTTGACTTGCCCGGGTTCCACCTGCAGCCTGGGGAAGCAGCTGGAGCCTGATCCTCCACCTGACAGCCTCTTCCACCATCATGCACCATCATCCTACCAACCCTTGCCAAAAACCTGCAGACCACTTCCACCTGCATACTGTGACAAACAGATATGGCATGACTATCCACCTACCAGCCTTTGACAACAATCTGTAGCAACATCAACATAGGCCTGCAGGCTGGTGGAAGAGGCTATCAGGTGGAGGTGAGACTGGAGCTGCTTGCACAGTCTGCAGGTGGAGGTAGCCTTCAAATAGGTGGGGTCAGTCCAAGCATATTGCCACAGTCTGCAGACCGGGCTGCAGACTGTAAGGAAGCAGCTTGAGCCTGACCCTGCACCTACCTGCCTCTGCCTCCAGCCTGCAGCCTGCCTCCACTTGCAGACCGTGGCAAGCAGCTCCATACTGACCCTCCACCTACTACCTCGCCACCAGCCTGCAACCGCCTCCACCTACAGACTTTGGCAAACAGCTGTGCCCTGACCCTTCACCTGCCTGCCTCTGCCTCCAGCTTGCAGCCTTCACTCCACCTACAGATTGTGGCAAGCAGCTGTACTCTGACCCTCCACCTGCCAGCCTTTTCCGCAGCCTGCAGCCTGCCCCACCTGCAGACTGTGGCAAGCAGCTATACCCTGACCTCCACCTGCCTGCCTGTGCCTCAGGCCTCCTTCACCTGCAGACTCTGGCAGGCAGCTTGGGCCTGACCCTCCACCTACCTGCCTCTGCCTCCAGTCTGCCTCCACTTGCAGACTGTGATGCAGCACCAGACTGACCCTCCACCTACCCTACCTCGCCACCAGCCTGCAGCCCGCCTCTACCTACAGACTTTGTGAAGCAGCTGTACCTGACCCTTCACATTGCCAGCCTTTTCCACTAGCCTGCAGCCCTCCTGCAGACTTTGGCAAGCAGCTTTGACTGGCCTCCACCTGCCAGGCAGGAATTGCCGCGGTCACCTCCACCTGGGCTCTGGCAATAAGCTTTGAGAAACCCTCCACCTACCTGCAGACCACCTAAACCTGCAGACTGTGGCAAGCAGCTGTACACTGACCCTCCAACCTACCTGCCTCTGCCACCATCGCTGGCCCCCTCCACCTGCTGCTTGGCTTAGACTGACCATCCACCTACCAGCCATTGCCAATAGCCGCCAGCCGCCTCCGGCTGCAGGCTGTGGCAAGCAGCCTGAACCTGACCTACACACCAGCCTGCAGGCTGCCTTCATCTGCAGACTCTGGCAAGTAGCTGTACCCTTACCCTCCACCTGCCTGCCTCTGCCTCCAGCCTCTGCCTCCACCCTGCAGCCCACACGCCAGCTGAAGACTCTGCCAAGCAGCTGGAGCCTGACACTCCTCCTACCAACCCTTGCCAACAACCTGCAGGCTACCTCCACCTGCAGACTGTGACAACCAGATATGGACGACCATCCACCTACCAGCGCACAGCAACAATCTGTAAGCCTCCACGGTAGAAAATGGCAGAAGGTTGATCCAAGCTAAAAATGGACTATCAGCGCTTTCTAGTTTTCTAGCTAACCATTCCTTACACATTCACACACCAATGGAACAGCATTTGGAAGCAATTTGGGGGTTCAGTATCTTGCCCAGGACACTTCAACATGCAGACTGGAGGATTGAACATGAGGATCGAAAGCCAATCATCTGATTTATATAGAGCAGGTTTATTAAATAATTTACAGAGACGCAACAATCCCACCAGGAGCAAGCACTTGGTGAGGCAGTAGCCTGATCATCCACCTCCAAGTCTCAGACTATAACCTGCAGGTGGAGGCAGCCTGTAGGTTGTAGCCTGTAGTGGTAGGTAGTTAGTTCTTACTTGTAAGGAAATGTAATTGACCAAACTCCACCTTCTGTTTGTCTGACATGTCTGTCTCTCTGTTTTTTGTGTTGCTGTGTGTGACCTCCAGTCTCCCTCTCACCTGACTGTCAGTTCACCACCTGCTGCTCATCATCCAGTCATCCCTGTTATATAAAGGATCAGTTCAACCCTTCAGATAACCTTGTGAAACTTGTGTATTCATTTTGAATCATTTTAATCTTGTTTCCTGTGCTTCAAATCCTGCAGTCCTCCGTCCAGCTCAGTCTTATCTAAACACCTGCTCTGAAAGTTTATGCTACCACCAAACAGAAAATACACTGAGGCGGAAATCCAAACTAAGAAAAAGAAGCATTATGAATAGTGGAGTAATTTGTAATTTGTCTGTGAATTCTCTGACAAGAGATAATAAAACTGCACTAATTTGAACTGATTATTTTGCCTGTATGTGAGTCTGTAGAGACAGTACAGATCCATTAGACTCAAAACATAATGGATGGGATTTTTTCAACACAATAGAGGTTTTAAAATCACAGAGATGTGAGTTAACCACCGTAACCAGACCAAAATAATAGAAGGTGTTCATAGAGCTCAGTCTGTACACATCCACACAGTTCTGACCTTAAGAGACCTAATTAGACAACAAGTGGAGCGAGCTTTGTGGAGTGAACCAGGCTTCACTAAATAAACCACAGGCTCAAATATCAAACATATTAACAGAGCTAAAAGTTTGGAATCAGAAAAGGTTCAAGGCTTTTAAGCCTCATCACACCTACACTTTAACCTGATGTGGAAATTTACAGACACATCATCTTCATCACTGATTTTTTCTCTTCACTGTTCTTCAGAAACCAGTTGTGTTTGGTTTAGGTTTGTCCTGGTGCGCCTTCACATGGAGGAGAGGGGCAGTCAATGAAATGCCACAGATACAGTAAACTAAGATTTCTGGAGCAGGGTGATATTTTAAAACAACATTTCAAGCACAAAGCGTCTGGATTTGGATGGATTCGTAGTTTCGTGTGTGTAAAATTAGCATCTTTAGGAGGTCGTGAGTATTATGATTCATTTTCCAGCTCTACATTATTGTCAAAGTTTTATCCTGCAATACATTGTCATTAGTGTCATGTCTAGTTAATGTGTATCATGTAACTGCATCTGGTTTGTTTAACAAATGTACACATGTAGTGGTGTGTTAAATTATTTCTGATATGGTGTGTTAAATTATTTCCAATGTGACGTTTCAAGAAACTCAAGTGACCCCTATCTGTGAGGAGGTAGATGTAGATGTGAATCTGGAATGGGAGAATGGTTTTATCTAATACTCCTTTTTATTGACTGTTGTACAGGCAGGGTTAAATCTGGTCTGAAAGGGTAGAAAAAGAACAAGTACAAATCTGTTACTCTGCCAATATGGGCAGATGTGCTGTAGACCTACGGATAGTGGACAACACAGAACAACCCACATACGTAGATGGAGAGACAAATGCTGGAAATATGGCAGCTTACATTACAATAACACTGAAACAAATCTGGAATAGAAATAATTTCCAATGTTACAATGTAGCTACAAAACCTAAGAAATATTAAAAACTACCAACAAGAAACAAACGTGACCTATCGTCCGGTAAATAAAAACTGCGTCACATCTCTCCGTCACAGCTCAAAGAATGACGACAAGTCGGTGCTGAATTAATTAAATATTAATGAATGACGGAATATCTAACTACAAGAAGAAAACACCTCGACCGACATGACAACAACAAAGTGTGAGACACATACTGTGTCCACAGAACTGGAGTAAGTACAACATGAAGCCACTTTTAATCCACTGAACTCTCCATATTTAAGGACGCAAAGCAATGTTTCAGTTCAAGCAAAAAAGAGACGTTAGCCTACAATAGCTTCCTGAAATTAGAAATGTTAAAATATATGGTTCTGTATATTGTTAATTTATTGTTATTAAGTTATTTTAGCGTTTTAATGGTTTTAGTTGTTATAAAGAAAGTATAAACAGAAATACAAATAGCCTAGCCTACCTGCTGCAAGTTAGCTATATTTTGATTATGATGCTACATGATGGAGTTTTCTTGAATACTTGCTGGTATGGGTTAGTGTTTTATGTTGGAATGCTCGGCTCCTCCTGTCTCTAACTTTACAACCTATCTTTTTGGTGGTTTCACACCAGTTTTGAATGTCTGTCCTCGTTTGTTTCACCTCTTCCTGATCATCATTCACCTGTGTCTTGTTATTCTGCCTCCATTAATATATTTATTCTTTGTGTTCGCTTGTCTCAGTCTCGGTTGTGCTATAGACCTTTTCACAGCAGCCATTTTGACAATAACAGCAGGGTCACCTGCAGGTGTGCCAATGTTCTGAATGGAACTGAACCTTCATTAGTAAAACACCTGTGTTGACCATACTGTTACTGTCTGCTGTGAAAAAGGTCTGTTGCTGTCTTATGATGTGTGTTGGCTGTTTGGATTCATTTTCTTCATGTAGATGATCTGTTGAATGGCCTCTAAGGGTTTTAATGAAAATGGTCCAGTGATAAGTGGAGAGGACATCACTGCTGGTCCTCTGCACAGCTCTGTGATGTTTTGTCTGTTGGTGATGCCCACTGACTGTTTGACAGTGTTTGAGGATGAGCCCCAAAACTAAATCTCTCTGATGTGTTCAAGGGGATTCACAGTTCATCTGTCAGCTTTTTGCATTCCAAGCGGCCATGATGGCTCTCGCCTGTTGTACTAATAAACAATAAATAAACAGAAAGTTTCTGTACGATTAGGTCTTCATTCGGCTTCATGAGGAGTGGCGTTATGACCGTGCTCATGTTTGCTGGAAGTCTTTAATTTTCTTTGATTTCATCTGTTTGTTAAGGAGCGGTGCTCTGACAGACCAGAAGTGTTTATAGAAGCCATCAGGTCCTGATGATTTATTATTAGGAGATATTAGTGAGTGCAATGAAAAGTTCATCCTGTGTTCTTTGTTAATCAACTGAATGAATGTAGGCTGACATAAAAACATGTATTCATCATTTTATTAGTCTGATTTCTGCATTTGTTCTGTATTGTCTTTTTTGTAGACACTCACAAACCTGTATGTTTGATCTGGAACTGGAAAATAAATCAGCTTCAACAATGGATCTGATCTGGAGTACAATCCAACTGAAATGGTTCCTTTTGATCATCATCGTTGAAGTTGCCTCCTATCATGACAAAATCAAATGTAAAAAAATGATGGGTCATCTCTGTTGTCCCTGAACTAGTTATTGATTCATATGATGATAAAACGTCAAACATTCAGGACAACTGGAAGAAAGAACTTCTCAAAGCTGCCACCAGATGTCATCCAGACGTCTCTGGATTTCGTCTCTGCTGTACTTTGAACATGCGCAATGAGGTCCAATGTCCCATATGTTGAACACGGAGAGGCATCATTGACTGTGTTTTCTCTGAGCTCTCTCTGTAACTGTCACTCTAAAACGGGGGATGTTTAATGATTTGTAGATGCTGGATGGACATCAAATATGCCATAGAATCACTGGTTTGGTTTGATTGGTCATGTAACAGGCCAATCAGACCTCGCTGCTGCTGTATTGACAACATTCACTCCGTTAGTTGATGAATGGGGCGTAAAGGCGGTCACCCTGTCGCACCCGTGGATTTTGGTTCTTCTTCAGGTCGATGTCATCCTGTGAACTGCTGAGATGTTTTCATCAAACCGTTTAATAGTCTAGGAGTAGTTTAGTCAGTTCTGTTACACTGTTGTTACACTAAAACTGTACAGCATTAATTTGACATAATATATAGTAAAATATAGTTTGAATAATATTTCCTCTCAAAGAATTAAAGTGTCAGTTTTCGGTTTCACTGGGCGCGCGCTCCCTCCCACTTTCAACACTTCTCTTTTCGCCTCCACTGCGCTTTTACGCACGACTCCAGAACACTGTGAAGGGAGCAGAGTGTCATGAAGGCCGTCAGTGTGTGAGCGTTTTTGCTGCCCTCGCTGCAACAAGATGATCCTGCTGCCTGGTCTGTTGTTGTTTCTCTGGGGAGAACCGGGTCGGTGCCTTGAGGAGAAAGGATTCACTTTTGATGGACACATCCGACAATTCGCCGTGGCCAACAACACGGTTTACATCGCTACACAGGAGAAACTGTACCAGCTGAGCCACGACCTGATTCTGATCCAGAGTGTGACCCAGAGAGGAATCTTGAAGGGTGGGCCATCACCGACTGATGCACACTTTCACCGGGTCTCTGAGACGGATAAGGGGAACGCAACTTTCAGCGTCAACATTTTGTTGCCGTTTGTTGAAAATGGAACTGTGATCAGCTGCGGTTTGACTGACAACGAGTGCGGTTACTGCGAGCTGCTGGACCCGAAGAACTTTTCAAATGTGCTGCACCGGGAACACGTCCTGGTGGGACCCCCGTGGAGCCACAGCGCGTCCGTCGGCTTCCTGGTGAACGTGGAGAAGACTGTGGGCCAGACAGAGACTTACATTCTGACTGCCATAGAGCAACGCAATTCCACAAAGACCAGCTGCTCCCCTGGATCAGATGCGGTGAACCTTCAGAATACGAATGACAAACAGACAGGAGGTATCTTTTCCTCATCCGGCGAGTCCGCCACCGCTAGTTTAAAGAGTGAACGCAACGTGGAGTTTGTGGATGGATTTCAGATTAATTCCATCATTTATCTTTTCTCCAACCTGCCCCCAAAGGACAAACGCGACGAAGTCCGTCTGATTTGGCTTGAAGGGAAAACAAGCAAAAGTCATACTTTCAAGTCTCTGCGGGGCGCGACTCTCAGAATCTCTGATGGAGGTGAAGGCGCTGCAGACTCGTCGCCTCCTCGGTGATCCGGTGGGCCACCGGTGCTGTGGGCAGCGTGTTCAGTGTGGATGGGCACAAGCCAACACCGAGGCTGGTGTTGTTTGACATCAGCCTTGATCTCACCGGAGACACCGACGAGATCAGATTTCTGCAGTACCTGTACAGACAAGTCACAAAATTAACGGTCAATCCTGATTTGCTTCCATCTTGAAAGTTGAGGGTTTAAATAGATTTTATGATTTTTATTTGAACTGTGGCAACAGGAGACCACCACCCAGGAACAGCAGTGAGAAGTTGGAGCAACTGTCTGCCCGAATATCCAGCAAATCTAACTTCACTGCGGTTGCAGAATTCAATTAGTTAGATATCATTATAATCAGTGTGTTTGTGTTTCTCAGCCAAGGAACGCAAAGCGATCGAAAAGGTGCTCTTCAGGCAGAGCAACATGACTTCTGTGCTGGCAGTGGGCAGAGAAGGCCTGGATGGTTTTCTTCATTGGGACGGAGATGGGCAGCTCATTAAAAGGTGAGTATAAAAGTTCAATGATATACAAACGATCAGTTATTGAAAAAATGACTGAGGATCAATGTCATCATCTCATCATCAATCATCAAAAATGTGTTTTATAAGTATTAGACAGGGTAAGTTACATTTACAGTTATTTGATTAATAATGTCCAACTCTTTTCTTACTCATGGTTGAATGTGACTGACTTCTTTTTCACACCCTTTGTATTTCCTGCCAAGGTCATGATCTAACTCACTTTCATTTACACTTACTTAAAATCATTAAAATGCTGCAGAGCCTCTTACCTTACGCACAGAATTTAACACAGAAAAGATGTCTTTCATGTAGTTTTGTATCAGAGCAGGATTTTAGACTTGTGAGAAGAATCTATAAAACACTTCTAAGGGTTTATTTTACACTGTGTACTGTGTACAATACTACTTTATACTTAGTGATACTTTTAGTATAGTAGTATATTATAGTACTGTAGTATAATAATAATAATCATAAAATGTTTTGTGATAAACAATAAATACAGGAACTTTTGATTTATAATATATAAATAGTTCTGTTTCCTGTTTAGGTGTTAGACACATTCTGTTTACAGAAGCTGTAAGTGGTAAGAAGTATCAGTGCTCAGCAGAGGTGTTAAAATGGTGTTTAAGAAGCAGCATCTTCAACTATTTTGCTCGTAACTTTTATTATTTGAAATCATTTCTAAATCAGATGGGTATTTATACTCACATTTGATTTTTATGTTGAATCTCTTTTAGTTCAGCTTTGCTTTGTACCTAAAAACTAAACTGCAGCTCTCAGTTTCTCAGAAACATAACAAAGCTGCATTTTTATTATCAGCTTATGCATTGGACAAGAACTATCACACCGCCTGTCCCAGGGTGCTCTACAGAGACCAATAGCGAGGAGTCAAGTGTTTCCCCAAAATGCACCTGGATCAAGTGGATCGTAAACATGTGTACGTGCCGCTTCTACCAAACCACGTAAGTACATTGTATCATGTGTCGTCATTGTACATTTATCATGTGTAAGACTTTTAGCTTTGAATTTTTAAGATTTTGCTTCTATTATCACAATGTCACATGCATATATACGATACTTTAAAGTGTTGCTAAGTCACTGTCTGTTCTAGTTGGAGCGTGTACCTGTGTCAAAGTGCAGCACATACACAAATGTGCAGGACTGTTGGTCTGCACAGGATCCATACTGTGTCTGGTGCAGCTCTAAAACAAGGTCAGGGAAACAACACGTGCAGTTGACACTTTCAAACAATTCTAAACTTGGTTTAAACGTCATTTTCTCTTCCTAGTTGCACATTTGAAGATGACTGCCCAGATTCAGACTGGGTATCTATTCCTGATGATTCTCAACACAAAATGATTTCCTACAAAGTTGTAAAGGACAGTGCTGATCAGGTACAGATTACATACAAGTCTTAACTATAATCAGCTGTGACTGTCAGTTATTTCTCTTTTTAACACTTACACACCTTCCTTCCTCAGATCACACTTCACATCCAGACACACTTAACTCTGGGTCAGCAGGCGCTGTCTAAATTCACCTGTCAGTTCTCTCCAAGTTCCAGTTCCAGTGAGTTTTGTAGCAGGGCAAGCCCTCCTCCACAATTCCCAAAATGCACCTGCATCCTTACAAATAGCACACTTCCTGTTGAAGGTAAGTGACGTTTGCTACATAAAACAATACAGTGAATTTAACCCTGACGATCAAAGACCTTCACATTGTGTCGTCTTGTGTTATATATTTGTTACATCACACAACAAGTGTGTTGCTAAAAAATTATGACTGAGACTCTGACATTCACTGTATTATTTTCAATTAACAGGCCTGGATGTCACAGTTAAGGTTAGACTTGGGAACACACATATTAATGACAACCTAAAGATATCCAACTGTGCTGACATCAGTGGACCACCAACTTCTGTCCTGTAAGTCCTCTTCCATGTAGCAGCCTGGATTTGATTCATTCATTCATTTTCAGGGGATTATACAATAATGAAAACATGAAGTTCTGAATATTCTATTTCTGCCATATTCTGTAAATAGAGCACCCTAAATCTCACACACTGGGTCTTTAAGCTGTTGCTGAAACACATGACCAGTCAGATGCATCACTAATGAAATTAGTAGGCCACAGATCCACTTCAGGAATCACTTCAGGGTATATTCTAGCTAGTTTTCTTTTGAAAATACGGCTACAATGTACTACTATGAACTGTATGAGTACCTCACATGCACATACAGATTAGGAATGTATGTCTCTAAGGGCCAAGGCCTAAATGTCATCCAAAATTAATGAGATGGAAGAACACAGAACTGACTACATGTGTCTATAGGACTGAGTAGGTAATAACTTCATTGACTTTTGATATGGCTAGAGTAAGTGGAGCACTCAAAGTGGGAGGTAGCCTTCATAGAGACTGGAGCT
Organism: Protonibea diacanthus; assembly: GCA_028641955.1. Classification (NCBI taxonomy): domain Eukaryota; kingdom Metazoa; phylum Chordata; class Actinopteri; family Sciaenidae; genus Protonibea; species Protonibea diacanthus. The sequence continues at coordinate 4,796,371 of CM053997.1, read as the reverse complement.
ACACATGAAGATGAAAATGTTTGTAGCCCAGTAGTAAAACTGTATTGCACCACTTGGCCTCATACTTTAAACATGGTTGGCCATGCTCATGTTTCATCATTGGTACTATCTCATGGTATCGACAACAAGCGTTTTGTATCGTTTGTTTTCTCTTCAGGTGTCGGAAGTGTATCCAGGCTGGATGTGGCTGGAGTACAAACGGCTGTTCGTGGACACAACAAGGAGAGCAGAATGTAGTGATGCATGTTTTTATGTATTTCTCTAACATGAGCTTTTCCAGACTACATGCAACAGCAGCACATTCATTCTGAGACATCTGTAACAGTGATATTTTAACAAGATGAATGTAATTCATGTTAACTACTGGAAACGAGTTTCATTAATCATAATCATTTGTATTTTTGTAGATGCATTACTTTTATGGCTTCAGTCATGCAAAGATTCAGTTTATCTGTTTAGTTACATTATTATATATCTTGTCCTCAGAACGTAGATGTATTTTTCAAGAAACAGTCACACTTTTTGTGAAATTCACTTACTTAATTAGTAATTAGCTAAGCTACCTGCTTGTTAAACAGACATGTTTAATTTTCTATTTCTGCACATGTTAAACAAACTTATATAATATACCTCATAACATATAGGATAGGAGAGGTGAATGTCATTTGAACATGCTTAATGTCTTCCTCTTTTTAACCTCCTGCAGGACAGCGCTTGCAAAATGATTACATCTGGGACAAACTTTTCTGTGAGTCTGAACCTCAATTCTCACACCTTCTTCCTCTGATGCTGATCTAATTCACATTCACTCTACTAGCACTAGTAGAAGGAAATACATTAAAACTGATATCTTTGTCTTATTGTCTTATTGTCAGAAACCAGAGATCACCTCCATCTCTCCCAGTGTCGTGTCTTTCTATGGCAGCAACAATGCAGTGTTGTCTGGTCTTAACCTTGGTAACGTGACCAGAGTGAGGTTCCAGTTAGACATGAACTGCATGCTACAAGAGTGAGTCTGATTTATGGGCAACTAAGATTAAGTTTACACTTAAGCATAATCTTACCATCGCATCTTACAATGCTTTTATGGATTGTTTATGGATTGTTTATGGATTGTTTATTGCTTAGTGTGTGCTGCACCTTCCTAAAGCTGGAGACTGGATTTTTCATTGTAGCAAATGCAGATTATAAACTCCAGTTTGGTGTTAGAGCATTTTAGAGACCTCAGTCTTTATCTTTAGGAAAGCCTCAAAATTGAACCTTTTAGCTTGTTTTCACCTTCACCATTTTAGGGTTTTTCAATAATGTTGAATTATGTTGTGGCAGATTGCTATGATTCTGGCTGCTTTGAAGTTTTCTGCATATTGTTCACATTCTAACAAGTTCCTTATGCAAAAATAATCATACCAGTCTCATCTCTCTGGTCAGATCTCCTGTATTGAGTAACACTGGTGAGCGTCTGAAGTTTCACATTCCCAGTTCCAATAAAGGCGTGGTCAAAGTATGTGTTGTCCTACCTGATGATAGTTGCCATGGTAATTCTCTAATCACCTACCAGTCATCACCATCCTGCACCAGTATTGCACCAAGCAGCACCTGGATCAGGTATGACAGCACTGGTTGGCTTTTTTTACATACTGACCAATGGAATCTGATCTCATTCAGTCTCATTCAGCTATTCCAGCAGCTGCTTTGCTTTAAAGGATGTGTCAACAAACTAAAACATCAAGATCTAATCTTAGTGTTTTTCAAATTAAAGAGGAAATGCTTCATTTACACACTTCACACATCACACACTTCTTATATACTGTAGTACAGGAAATGTGGACCTAATGACAGTAAAAACAACGAGAGATGACGCGATGATTTAACACTTTGACTATGAGGAAAGTTTACAAGACTACAAGCTAAGCATGTGAAAGAATAGTCTTCCTGACTGAACACTGCTTTGTCACTAACTTTAATAGAGACTTATTCTATACGCTGTACAAGACTATACGACTCCGACTATACTACTATACGACTATAAGACTCTTAATAGTTTTACTGACCTTCTTGTGTTTACTACACATGCTTCTCTTGTAGTGCAACCCCAGGCCAAAATGTCAACTTGAGACGCTGTTAAAAACACTAGACTGACCTCTATGAAATTTGTAGTGGGTATTCAAGCTCCCCTAGGGATGAACCATAATGTTTTTGAGGACCATGTTAGTAACCCTTTTTTAATGTTCTACAGGTAGTCACATTTTCAGGGTGGTTCTTATTTTGTCCAATCATATTGTAGAGTGTACTGAACACTGAAGCTACCAGGGCCACATGTATGTAGATGATTCAAAATGAGTATGTAGATGAAAATCCACATGTGGCTGCCACAGATGTATTTTTACCATCACATTATCGTATCGCTATCATCATAAGGAAATGCTTTCTCTGGTATCGAAGGTGTGCTCAATTTCCTCTGCTCTGATTGGCTGCTGCTCTGTGTCCTGTAGTGGAAAGAGAAAGCTCACAGTCACAGGATCCCACCTACAGTTTGTGGAAGGGATCGTACATGAACACAAACAGACAGACGTCAGACCTCCCATACAGAAAGACAAACCTCCCAGAGACAGCAATTTACAGGTGGGTCTCTCCACAAACACAATGTCACATTGCATTATCATCATCATCATCATCATGCTGCATTACAGTACATTGTCACATTCAGCCCAACATGCTAAAGTATAGCACATTAGACTCAGACTGTTAAACTGCATTTCATCAAGTCACTTGTGTCTTTACAAATGTGCACAAGCATTTTCTGTTATGCTTCAGTATGTCACGTCACATCATCTAGTATTGTTGTCTTCTCTGACATCACATTTATGTCTTATTGTGTTCAACCAGTGTCACTCTGTTTCCTTGTATTCTGTCGTATATCATCACATAACTGTGTTTATTGTGTTACCATCCTCCTCATGTCATGCTATGGCATACACAGATATTCTATTATATATAACACTAAATGTTTTTTATATTCTCTACAGACTCTCACTTATGAGACACCTGCAGCTCCACAGGGGATTTCTACAAGCACAATGTCCCTGAAAGTAGCCAATGAAATCTTGCCCTGCTCCACAATAAACTACTATCCAGAGCCCGAGTTCATCAGTTTTATATCCACACCGACAGCGAACGGTGTCCGCATCACCATACAGGTAATGCATATATTTCTAGCAAACATGCACAAATATATGACATAAACATATAAATTGTCAGCTTTTGTTTCTGTTGTTGTAGTTCTTCTTTCAACAGTGTGTCTTGATATACAGGGCATAAGATGGGAGACAAATTCAGCAGTAATCTGTTATCATTTCAGAAAAAGGCAGACAAACTGGAGATGACCACAGCAGAGTTGTCAGTGTGGGGCGTTCAAGATGAAAAAGAATACCCCTGCATCATGGAAGACAAAGAAAAAAGTAACGAGATTGACTTCTTTATCTGTGAAACAGAACAGACACCCAGCTCCAACTTTCAGCACTTAAGAGTAATTTTTTTTTCATTCAAATTTCACCAATATAGATGATGATTTTACCTTTATTGAGACTATAAGCAAAATTCCTTTTTTAATAACACTGCTGTTATTGTCTTCCAGATTACATATGGTGACAAGACAGTAAGACTAGGGCCTCCATCTTTATTGTATCAGGTCCTTGTGATAGTGCGTTTTCTGCTGATACCCTGTATTATTGCTGGTAAGTACATAAAGTAGACTTGACTGATAAAGTGATTCTGGTCCAGTCAGTGTGGTCGCTCTCTGTACGATGAAATCTGCATTCATTGCATCAATGCATAAATTAAACAGTGATGTGAAAACATGAATTTGAATTGATTTGAACCATTTGAATTCAACTGAATTCTCTTTGCCCGTCTGTTTGCTTTAAATCAAGAACTGTGTTTGTCTTTCAGTGTTGGTGATTATCTGTCGATGGCAAAAGACGCTCACTGCTAAAATGAACCATGAACAACAAACCTGATGGCTGTTTTACAACTCCATTCTCAAGATGGACATCATGCCTCAGGCTGATTTCCATTCCTTCTTGATACCCATTTCTCCACCTGTGGGTTACTGGAGTAAAGTTCACTCTTTGGTGTCAAAACTATGTCGAGGGACACAACCTTCACCTTACAACAGGTGTAATTGTTATTGTTAATTGCTGCCATGTTTTTGTTTTTTCTTTCAATTCTTGCACTAACAGGTACAATGAGGTGCTGATGAGTGGATGTTGTTACTGTTGGGCAGAGCTTGGCTAGCTGTGTCCAAGTTTCCTATCTTTATGCTAAGCTAAGCTAAACGGCTATTGGCTGTAGCTTCATATTTACCGTATAAATTCATGAGTCATATCAGTCTTATCATCTCAGTCTCCGCCAGAAAGCAAATGAATGTTTTAGTTTTTCTGTATATAGTCTATACATCTTTCATGTAAAGTAATGGTAATATTTGGGATTTGGAATATTATTATAGAGGGACAATTAGAACATGAATCTACTGTAGTTTTCCCATTTTGGGTGTCACTATATCAGGATGTAAATGAGATTTTGTAATAAAGTTATTCTGGACTTTGTAGTTTCAGTCCTTTAGAATGGCAGAGCTATTGTGAGAGGATGCTGGCTGGCATGTTTGTTCTGTGTCTCTGCATGTACCCAGTGTAATTTATTCCTCTAAATCGTTACTGNATTCTACAACCTGGAGGCCGCCTCCACCTGCAGACTCTGGCAAACAGCTGTAGCCACCAGTGTCAGCCAACAACCTGCCAATAACCACACCTACCAGCTTCTGTCAAGAACC
>CM053997.1:4628518-4791043 GCA_028641955.1 Protonibea diacanthus | reverse complement strand
GCTGGTGAGTCACGTCACACAATTAAAGCTCAAGGTTTCAGATATCATCTAAACTGATGGTGCTGACGGCTCTTGGCCCTGAATGCTGAGCTAACGTTGGCTGATGATGCGGTTTCACAGAGCGACTGTGAAAGCTGCTGCTGAGCTTTGAATCCTCCGGAAGTACCGCTGATTCAAATATTGATGTTTAAAGGTCTGTCAGAGGAGCTGGCATTTACCACCAATTAGCACAGGGACAGTTAGACAGGGCAGTTAAAAAATACAATTATGTGAAGTCCAGGTCTGTAAACATGCAAAAACAGCTGTATGGCTCTTTAAGTTCCATCTCACTGGTCGTACCTGGCTGTCAGTGCCGATGTCAGTGGGTGCATACTGGTCACTTATGCTGATAAACTTCTGCTCGATGGGCTCCACTAGGTCCAGGGCCGGCTTGATCTCCTTCTCAGGGTCGTCTGTCTCCACCGTGGTGCTGATGATGGCGATATATTTCCCCTGTGCTGCCACGTTGTGGGCGAAGGAGATCATACAAACGTAGATATCTAGAAACAGAACAAGTCAAAGTTAAGCCGTCGTTCGCCCGTGGACCATGAAGTCCGAGTCGTCTGCTGGCTTCCTGCACGCGCTCACCGTGTTTCCTTTTAACCTGATTCTGGGGGATGATGATCTGGCAGGAGTTGGCGTTGCCGGTGTTGTTGATGGGGTGACTCAGGATGCAGATGGCTCGGATCACCTGACCCACTTTGGTGACGCGGTCCATGACGTAGCTGGGGTCGCAGATCAGCTGCTTGCACCTGGCAATCTGTTGTGGGCGAGCGCAGCCGAGTGGTTAGAGATCAGGGGACATGTGAAATACAACACATTTGTGATGTGGAATCCAACACATCTGAAAACAAAACGCTCACCTCTCCCTCAGACTTCACTCCCACCACCTTCCCGTTCTCCATCACGATCTCCTCTATGGGCTTGTTCAACATATACGTCCCACCGTAGATGGCACTCAGCCTGGAATGGAAACATGATGATGAAACTTCCTGTTATAAGGATACAAGCTGAACGGTCTGAGTAGTGAGCTATTTAAAACTGATAATGTGATGAAGGGAAATGATGTGACCCATGATATGTTTAACACTGACACATTCAGTGTTGCACATAAGGCTCTACACTCACTGTCTGTGTGGAAAGAAATACAAAGAATGACTGAGTGTCACAGTGAGCAGGTTCAAATAGTTTGAGTAAACACTAAAATGGTGACATAATAAGCCACTAAAAATATGCTGATGAAAATAAATAAAGCCTCTGCTGCGTTTTTTTTTTTCTTTAGGACACTGGCATGTACCATGTACAACAGCTGAAGGCCGATTACGTCACAACGCTGCACGAAGGCTGTCCCAATTCGAAGGCTCCTTCAAATGCAGCCTTCTTTTCCCTCTTTTTTCGAGGATGCACCGCAACTATCCTTCGTGGCCTCACATATCCCAAGATACTTTGCGCACCACTGTTCAGTTCTGGGAAACATACAACAATGGCGACACCAAGCGGCTGCATTAAAAGTACCAACTGACGGCAGGTGCACAGCTGGTGACGCAACCAGGAAAAGCTTCGAAGGCTAGACCATCTCATTTAACAACAGTTGATGCGGACACAGCTAAGGAGTGGACAATTCTTGTACTGTGGTCATAAAGGGTTGTATTTTAAACATGTTGCTGGTGGTTGTATCAAATGGAGAGTCCCCTACCTGGCAAACCCTTGTGGCAGTTCTCCCAGGCCGTAAAGTGGGTAGAGGTACGGGCTTTTGCCGTATCTGGCCAGAGACTCGCTGTAAAGCTTTATCCTGTTTATCGTCTCAATGCAGGGCTGATCCAGGTATCTGAGGGAATACAGACAGAGACCATTCATAACGTTACACACTGGAAGTGGGGACATGGCGTCATACTTTTGTCGAGAGTATCAAACAACGTGAAAGACCACTGACTCGTCTGTGCGGTAGAGGGCGAGGGAGTGGCCGGTGAAGTCCATGACTTCCTGGTCCAGGTTGAACTTTTTGAAAATGTCCCTCATTGTCGTCTTGTTGGGGTCGACGCCTTCCATGGTTCTGGGATCTTTCTCGTCAAAGTTGGCGATGAAGACCAGGAGCTTTCTGAAGCGCCGTTTCTCAAACAGCCCCATCAAACCTTCAGGAGAACCAAGAGTTTGGACTTTGAGTGGACCGATCTTAGACAGTTTCAAGCGGTGAACACATTTCATACCTGCTTGGTCATTTTCACTGCATCCTCTAATAACTCACCAGAAGCCAGAGCCTCAGTCTCAGTGGAGGGGACTTTATGGATTTTGCCCAACTTGTACACAAAGCTGCCCTCAACCACTTTGAAGTCCAGGTAGCGAGTCACCTGTGTGATCAGCAGCATGCGGACAAGCTGACCTGAGGGGAGAAGATGCAAACGTCTGCGTTACACACTGCTTGCAGTGCCTAAAAGGTCAGAGCAAAAGCAGCACGTGATATGCAGGTGAGTGATCTGAGGTGTACCATTGGCCATGAGGAACTTAGGGATGAGGTCCACGTTCCAATCACGGCCTTTTCCCATCGACTCAGGAGGTGCTCCAGGAAGGTTGAAGCGTTTGTAGAGCTGTAGGAAGACACGGAGCCAGATTTCACTCACAAGAAACAGCAAACAACTTACAGTTAAAGGGGAAGTGCACCGATTGTACACATCAAATGGACGTTTGTTTATGGACGTATAGTTCTGAAACTTTACAGACTATTATTGCCTCATCACTCACACTTCACAAAAAATAGTTATTCATTTTTAAGTAAAGCAGGTCAGCAGTACAAGAGGCCCATCTTCACCACCCTTCAGTACATACACTGATGTACTACATGAGAGTGACTAAGACGTCTATGAATTTCTTTTTTTTTTAATTCAATGAGCAACCACAAATAAACCAAATCAATTTTACTCCAGACTGCACTTCTTGCTGCCTTGTGTCTAGATTTTGAAATCAATCTGAGCTGCCCAGCATGACAAACTCATGCCAGAGATCAACTTACATCTTCAAGAGGTGTGATGGAGGCACTCTCAGCTCCGTAGTAGGCGTTGCGGTCCATGTGCAGGACCCTCTTCCCCTTCACTGACATGATGCCTGAGAGAATGCATTCCTGATGGGAGAAAACAAAACAGAGGAGAAGTTAGCCCAAGACCAGCGGGACGCTGGGAAAATCCACTGACATAGCAAGTCTTCTTTCATCGTGAATTCCCATATATTGCCTACATGAGGCAGGTGATCCCAACAGTCTGATTTGCTTTTTTTCTGTCACGCCATCGACTTTTATCTCACAAGAGGAATGAGTCTGTGTTGCCACCACTTTCATGTAAATTGACAAAATGTGTTCCCGGTCAGGCGTGGCTGTTCTTTTCATCCTCTGATCTGTGGGGATAAACAGCGTTGGCTGCACGTTGGTCGAGCTGGAACTAAAACTACTGCAGACAGTTTAGCAGAGTTTACACCTACATAGACTGTTACTTGATCAGTGCTTTTGGTTTTATTAGACACGTTAACTAAAATCTAATTAAGCCATGAACATGAAACAGATGAATCTAATGAATTTCTAATAAGGTTAGATAGCTGGATTAGTAGATGTAGTTACAGTTGGACTGCAGAAGTGACTCAAACTGCATCTTCAGGACATATTGGTTGTCCAGTCTGTTTAAGTATGAACCAAAGCAATATGGTAAAGGGTTAAAAATGATGAAAACTGTAACTCATGTATCAGACTCAGCTCACACTCCAACATGGGGGACTCCTTAACGATTTTTTTATGTCAGCATTGGCTGTGTAGGGTTCAGGTTGAGGGCGTGTTAACTATTTCTACACCGTCTACTGTCAAGTACATTTAGGTTAGCTGCTGAACACCTGGATGTTGACAGTTTGTGTATACTGCTACCCTGACAAATATACTCCTTTAATATCTCCAGCTATGACCGATGCAGACTCTGTAAATCAATGAACTGGACTTCTTTATGACAATATTGGAATCACGCGGGGCATCGTGAGAGAGGAGTGATTAAAAACACACAACATATAACCACAGCGTCCTTTGTTAGAAGTCACACCCAACATTTCCTGTCTCTATACTATGATCTGTCCAACAAAGACAAACAATAACACCTCAACAATAACCATCTACGTCATGTGAAATACCCTGGTTTGTCAGAACTGACAACCACAATGAACAGCTACATTCTAGATACTGGAGCATGTATCATAGATGATCTTTAAAAATATTCCCCACAACAACGGCTTACATTCTTTTCATGACTTTGTAATACAGAGTGAGAGATGGGCTGCACGTTTTCATGTATATTTTTAACCTAAAACATAACTACAACTGCTTCCTCGATTCTGCGACAGCTCTTTCAGACCTCCACTCTGGCTCACACTATTGAAGCATGACTTGTGTTCCCCTGAGTGCAAGTTAAAGATGACTTTAAACACAACAACCTGAAGGGACAGACATCGGTGTATCAAAGCATTCAGTTCTGACACTTCAGCGGATCCTGGTGGATGACTGCAGCGTTCAGACAGTCTCAGAGGTTATGAGGAAGGGAAATGTGCTGCGAGTCTGGAATTCCCACAGAGCAAAGGTTTTAATAAGATTACAGCAGAGAGACTGTAGACGCAAGGAAACGCCGTGTGCATCATGTGACTGTGAGGACTTACTCCACAACCAGTTTTACTACTGAATGACAGTTTACAGTGTGGCTGTACACAGTACAACTGGTTCCTCAGCTGACTGAAAACGACAGGGCCGCACAGTTTGCCCCCGCTTTGTCAAGGCAGTCACAATCCCATTCACTCAGTACATGTGATCATTTCCAACATCAGCTGTGGAGAACGCATTAATGCGTGAAGGCTGCGTTAAGGCTAAAAGCTAACCTGACATTCTGTGAGCACAAACACACTGTGAAGGTTTATATGGCACATTTTCAGAACAAGCCCAGCCCTCTCTGTAACATTAACTATACCTCATAATTACCGTATCAACATACAAGTCAAAACTGGCTTAACAATGTCCTCCTCTTCCCTTTTAAGGGTTTTAAATGCAGCACTGTGGCAAAGCTTGTATATTGTGTTATTGATGTTTTTAGTTAAAGGTCCAGTGTGTAACATTTAAGTGGATCTATTGACAGAAATAGAATATTTATATAATATTTCTAACTCTGTTTTCATTAGTGCATAATCTCCTGAAAATAAGTATTGTTATGTTTATGTTAGAAGAATGAACCTTTTATATCTACAGAGGAAGCAGGTCCTCTTCCACAGAGACTGGCATGTTGAACCGCCATGTTTCTACAGCAGCCCAGAGGGGACAAACCAAAGGTCTACATAAGAAAAAGTTTCATGGCCACTGTAGTTTCTCCTTCATGCCTGAACCAAGAGGGAGAGGTGAAGAGTTTTTAGTTGGTTGCATTCTGAAACTTTACGACTAGATGTCCAAACTCAACTGGTCCAAAACAAAAGATATCTAACTATTAGGCTGCACCCTGAATATGTGGCTCATCTCGCAGCAATGTGACAAATGTTAAACTGCCCTCTGGCAGAAAAACAGCTGAACTGAACGTTCCACACGCGTTTTCTAGGGGCCTGAAGTAAAGGTGTCACTATCAGGCACAGGTAAAAAGAAAGGAAAAACATTCGCTTCTTTAGAATTTGAGGACTATTTGAAAATCACGAATCACTACTGAATGGTATCTATTGGCCTGATGGCGTGTAGTGAACCTAGATTTAACTAAACCTAACTATCCCCTTTATAAGCTCAGTAACATATGTACTGCTCTACATCCTGCAACATCCACACTAGCTTCTTCATAGGTGCTCTCCCGAAATAACATGCCGAGGTGAAATCTGATCATGTCTATTTGGAAATATCCGGGTTTCATCTACTGTATGATCCTGCAGTGTCACCGACTTCAAGGACAAGGAGTCAGGCTACAGCTGAATCTTTGGCAAAGACAGTTCAGATGTCTAACTGTCACTGTCACTGTCACTTTTTGAGTTAATGTGTCTGGAGACAACCTGCTGCCGCTTTTGTGAATACAGGCTTTGACACAGAGCTGGAGGCAGCCTAGTCATCACTGTTTCTGCCAGATAGTAGAGGCCATGCTGACGGAGAGGAAAACACACTGATCCAGTGGACAGTCGGGCAGAAAATGCAGCCAGTATAAAACCCCGGGACCTCAGGGGCAAAGTCCCAGCTCAATTTTTAACATGCAAAACCAATAAAAAAAAATAAAAAAAAATCAGACAGAGGCTGAGAAGCAGCAAAGTCCAACGCAGAAGACAAGAGCTGGTTGAAAAAGATACACATGGACTGAACATCAAAGCATGACGACGCCAGCTTTGATTTGACCACACTGAACATTTATGTTCAAGTGTTTCGAGTCACAAGAATGTGTTGGTCCGCTGGACTAGGATCAGCAGAGCTATGAAATTACATCCAATCATCAGTCGGAAGGTTTTCTCAGGGGAGGAAAGTAACTAAGTATAGAGCAGAAAAAATTAATCAGCAATTAATCGCGCAGCGGTCGCTCCCAAGCAAAACTGTGACGGATTATCTGCTTCTGGATTCTCTGATGTGACAAGCTGCTGCTTGTCTCTGTTGTATATTCATGTAAACAGAGTGTCTTTGGTTGGTTGGACAAAACAAGACGCGACACATCAACTCTTGTGACAGCCATTCTTCAACTAACTCAGCTGACAGATGGAGAATGAAAACAGTTGCGACCCTAACAAAGTACATTCACTCCATCTTATAAATTTAGATAGGAATGTGTCTGCTTCAGGGGAATTTTGAATTTTATGACTCATTTCTAGCACTATTTGGTTAATGTAAAGTTAGTTATGCAAACCTTTATGTTCTGGTGGTTGTTACATCATCACACTGACCTTCTTCATACATTATATTAACAGTGGCTTCCTTCCAAATGTCAAACTCTGCTAGCTTCCTAACACAGAAGATCTGCTGGAGGTTGGTTGGTGACAAAAGTTGCCACCGTATGTGTCACCTGCCTCCAGGTCAGCCAATAGGGAAATCCAATTGCAATAGCATGGTTTTAACCAGTAGAGGGAGGTCACCATGCGTATTTATAAGCACAAATATCAATCATTCAAATACAACATTTGGACCTTAACTGATCAACAACCTTAATAAATACACATGTACACTGACTGAAAAGAGTGGTGTGAGGGTTTATTTACAGTTTAAACCAACACTTCCTCTTTGGTGGGTACGCAGATAGCAGAAGCTGCATGGTTCTACTGTGGGAAAAATAAGTAACATATTTACAATGCTGCTATTCACAAGAAATTTACACTAGACTTTGTTATTAACTTTTTCTCCCCAATCGCGTTTTTTGACAACTATCTATGAGTCATGTTGGCCGTTACCTAGACACATTTGACCCGTGTGGCTCAAAAACATCTACAGAAATATGTCTCAACTTTAGTTAATGTAATACTTGATGTTATAATCCACCAAATTCTGACATATGATATAATAAATCCCTGTTTTTTCAATATTAGAGAGGTCGAGTTCATATAGACTGTGAGTATTATCATGTTGATGGTGTATAAAATGTAAGAAAATAAATTAATAATTTAATAACAATAATAATAATAACAATTTTCTTTAAATCCTGTGTAAGAAGCTGGAAGCTGAAATGTTTGATATTTTTGTTTGAATACGGCCTTCAGGGTAAATTGATTATTAAAATTGTAACCTAATTGCAGCCACATTACTACCAAAACCTTTGGCAGAACATTATTCTGATCTATAGTTTCTTTCAGTAAGAAAAAGATCTGTCACCAATATTTCTCCCACTTCCACTGGTGATTTTCCACCAGTTACAGCTGATGTAAAACCATCACTGCAGTCTCTGTACATTCCTGAACTTTGCTTCCCCAATCATCAGACCACAAGCTGCTCATTTGCGATCACCAAAGTCTATCATAATGTGAACCAGGCTGCAGGTACAGTTTGATATCTTAAATCCAAACCACTCCCGTCACGTGTCATTAGTAGTGGACAGATGGGAAAGCCCAACCCCCAACCGCTTAACCCATGAAATTACCAAGAGGTCTACTAACAAAGGCCAAACTAATTATCTGTATACTACACAAACAGCAGCAGGCTCAATTACTCATACCAGTTAATGAATCAGAGGGTACTCTCATCTAATGTGAGCAAAAAGACAAATATAGGAAGTTGGATCAACACTGTTTCCTGTTTTGATTAAAGGGCTGCTGGACCTCAGTGTAATCTGCTGAGTTAGTAGACATGGCAGTGATCGTGTTGTAACATAAAAGATGGATTGTGTCAGATATACAGAAGTGAAGTCACTGATTTGCATAACGGAACTAAAATCATGTGAAACTACACTGTGCCACGGCCGGCTGAGCTTTTTCGGCTGGCTGCCAGTCAGTCCAGCTCGGAGTTAACTGAGCTTACAGTGTACTTCCAGCGTACTTTCGGTTCCTCAGTCTTGGTGGAACCACACCCAAATGTGAGCTAAATCAACACCCTGCTCCAGCCACCAAAATGTAACTCCTTAGCTGCTCTTGACCAGCTAAAGCAAAAAAAAAAAAACACACTGTGAGCCAGTGTTAGCTGAAAAACTTCAACTGTGGTTAGAGGTAACATCAGCTTTGAAACTGTGTGCTGTCCACATTAAGAGCAGTCCGGGGCTGCACCGAATGCAGCGCCTTCGGGGTGACAGAAGTTGCACATTGGCCAGCCTTAGTGCGGTGTTTCCATGTCACGCCTCAAGCCACGTAAAACTGACAGAAAGTCAAGAGGCCTGTCCGGATTTTCTCCATCAGACTATAGCATGGTTAATGATGACATATTTCATTTCCGGGTAAACAAACCCTACACATCCCGGAATAGCACATAAACTGCCAATTCACATTAAGCCTTTTGTGGGGGGCTTTTTAGTGTGAAAGTTAAAGGAAGTGAGAAGTTTAACTGCAAGTTACTTATTGCTAAAGTTTCGGACAGACAGTTAACGATACAAAGTAATCCAGCTATTGTGTTTAAGCAGCCAGTACGCTCTCCCCCCTGTCATCACGTTTAAGTCATTAAAATTGCAGAGGCGTCGTTAACTTTGCGACAATTAGCTTTATTTAGTTTGTAGAGGACTTTATTTCGCTCCGGAGCCAGAGAGTCCACCGCAGGGGCAGAACGGAAACTTAAGATAGCTCGAGTTAGCTAGTTAGCCTCTTGCCGTCATGACTACTTTAATCAAATAGTGTTGGCTAATGTTACTTTAGCTAAAATGACACTAGGGCTGAGATAAAGTTAATGTTCACAGTGCACAGGAGATTAATCGCTGAAGCTGACACGTCGCTAGTCTGTTGTTAGCATGCTAATTACGTAGCTTAAATGAGGTCGTTTAACGTTAGCAGACTAATCGTCCGCGTATAATCTTATCTTGACTGAGGAAAACTGGCGCCCAACTTCCAAACAGCCGGTTGAGAAACTTGACTCACTACATTCAGAGTCCACTCGACTGAATATTCACTAACCACAGAAGCTGAACTTCTCTTGTGCAAGTTACCAGCTGGGTGCCGTTAATCTTTTCATACAATGAAAACAATTTCAGATAGCACACGGTGCTAACAGTTAGCGTTAGCTGCTTAGTTTCCGTTGACTAACAGGTAGTCGCTAACTCTCGGTTAGCGGCTAAGCTAGCTACTTAGGGCTAGCCGGGCTGATTAGGCCCAGTTAGCCTCAAAGCCAAACTGTCAACTGCTAACTGCGTCGGTAACAGGTTGCAAATCAATTCCACGCTATAGAGCGCGTCGTCTGATTTGTCTCTCACCGTCAGCCCGGTGCCCAGGACGATAACGTCGTATTCTTCATTCATTTTTCCAAATCTTTACTTCTCCGCTCCTGAATATCGGGAAAGAAGAAAATGGAGATCTGCGGGGCTGGAAATGAGAAGGGGCTGCTGTTCAGCGTCAGGCGCCTCGGGGGGCGTGGCTTCTCCGCTGTCAATCATATGGAGGAACAGGCGCAAAGTGTATGGCTGAGAGAAATAGTTACTATTATATAAAGTACGTGCAAGAGGGCGGTCAAAATACCAACAGAAACTAGTTATAAGAAGTTAAACTTCTTCATAAGTCCCCACATTATTATTAAGAATGACAGTGTTCTGTATTTGATGATCACTTTCATGTTAGCAGGAGGAATTCCACCAACACAGAAAGTGTAATGAGTGTACTGCAATGTAATCTCACTTCACTATTTGCGTTGCCATAATGGTCTAAATCCACGTGCGACACACCTGTTTAGCAAACCCAGTGACAGTCACCAAGTTACTGTCTTACTCACTCCTGTTCAGTCACTGTATAGGACTGTACTAACAGAGTCAGTCAACACATTAATAATAACTGTGGAACAGACATTTAAGAAAAGAGGCCATCTGATTTTCAGGAGCCTAAAACCCAAAAGTTTCATTGTAACATTATTTAACATACATTACATTCACTTATTTCACACATATTTACATATATAGACAATTAACAATACTTTTATACAAAGCAGCATACACACCATTCAGCCACTGTAATTATCAGATGTTTAAAGCTTAGGTCTGACCTCCCGGCAGCTGTGATGACAAGCCTGAGCCTCATGATGATATCAGATACAATCAGACTAAGTCATACACACGTAGGTGAGCTTAACTTCATCATGTCCGATCATGTGTAATAGCGTTCTCCAAATAAGGGTCTTATTCCCATGCAGCACAGTGACTTATTTAAGAGACATTTTTCAGGTCTCATGTGACTTTCATCAAGTCAGATCCAATGTAAATATAAATATTACTAAAGACTAATTCAAGTCATGTGACTTCCACAGTGTCTCTGTGAACTGTGAAGTCCACAATTCTGTAACTCAAGAATATCCTAAACACAAGAAGATTTATTAACCTAAAGGGATCACAGTCTTTTCTTTACTTAGGTTAATTACACATAACTAAGTGCTCTGCATCACTGTTGGGTCGTTTATGATGCGTTCGGCGAGTCGCACTCGAACACTTGCACTACGTGTGGTTTCTTGGCATGCTGCCGTGCTGTTGTACCAGATGCGTCCGCTGAGTCTTTGAGTCCGAGCTGCATGAGAGTCCGGGCTGCATCTGCATGCTGCCCGATGCAGGCCATGTGGAGAGCTGAGAAGAGAAGAGAAGAGAAGAGAAGAGAAGAGAAGAGAAGAGAAGAGAAGAGAAGAAGAGAAGAGAAGATATTGACATATTGTTTTTAAAGCCCATTACAAGTCATATGCAATACAATATGCAATTAATATGTAACTCTGTAACAGCTTTCATTTCATTTTATGTTATTTTATGCTCCATGTGCAAATAACAAACCATCAGCCATTGAAAGCATTTAATTAGCACACGTAATCCAGCTAACGTATTAAATGCTACTAACTTATGTATTAAGACAAACCGTGTGAAATGTATCCAGCAATAAATAATGTAACAGTACAATTCAGAGGTGTAACTAACAACTGCTTTCTACTAGCCAAGAGTGATGCAATGTAAGGGTCAACTAACAACAGCTAACTGTAACCAAAGCTAAGCTTGGCTAGGCTGTCCCTGTGTGTGTTGGTCTGCTGCTGTTTGATTCATGGTGTTGGCTGATTTTGCAGCAAGCTACCTACTACCATAGAACCAATGGTCCAAATAAAATACACGATGTAATTTATTTTTCAGCCTTCAGTCTCGTGTATGTCGGTTTTGGTCGATGCCCAGGTTGATGTTTGCGCCTCCAGAGCACGACAGTTTACTTACAGTTATTAACAAGGGTTTTCTGAATGAAATTTAAAGGGCCTGAAAATCTATATTCTCAACCTCAGTCACAATAGTTTGGGTTATTTCACATTCTGTCTGGTCTGTTTGGTCAGTGATGATGATGATCATGTGCACCTGAGCACCAATCAGGATTTAGCAATTTTATAATGTTGCCAGCACCGTTGATGAAATCTGATCAAATCGCACACACACAGTCCTGATGAGGCAGATTAACTGAGGTTCGACTGTTTAACTCTTAATCCTCGGGTGAACTGCTTCCTAAAACTTGAACTTTTATTGTTGCTTATTTGGAAAGACTTTGGGGGCTTTAAGTTTGTTCAAAACAAAAATTGTGACACCCTGCTTACCACTTCTTCCCTTCTTGTCCCGAACATGAAGATCTGCCCCCAGCTCCAGCAGTGTTTTTATGGTGGACGTGTGGCCCTCCTGGAAGCACACATTGAAATGAGGAAGAAGGGTTTATGTGCACAGTGTCATTTACCAGCTGTGTTAAAAGGTTTGTGGATATTTCCAGTTTGCATTTTTTTATTACCGCCACTTCTGCTTTACCGCTCACCTGATATCTAGTTGTCACGCATTCTCAAATACTTGAGCTACACCACAATCTTTTCACATATCCCCAAGCAACTGCTAGAAGTATCCCCCTGAAGTACCCCTGGTTGGGAATGATCTTACCTTCGCAGCGTAATGCAGGGCCGTGAGCTGCATGTCACTCGCCCTCTGGTTCACATCAACATTTAGGTCCCGCACCAGGAACCGCAGCGCCTCGTCCTGTCCGGTGACAGCGACCTGGTGCACCGGCTGAGCCCCGACTCTGTCAGCCGATGTTGGTGACGCCTACAGTGCAGACAAGTCAGGTCGTAATGATACACATCAACATCAGTTTCTACCTGAGCTGAAACATGAATGAACTGAATGCCTTGTTCTACCTGTTGCTTCTCCAGAAGCAGCCTGGCCACAGAAATGTGTCCATTCCTGACAGCATCCATGAAAGGAGTGACTCCACAGCTGTCAGTGCTGTCTGAGGTGTAGCCACATCTGGAAGAAGGTGAGGGGTCAGTCAGGCAGAGTTATCTATGAGCTGTAATCATCGTCATGCTGAAAAGTAAATACCTATACTTCTACCAAAACAGGGATTAAACTGTCAACCTCTGGGTCATAATTATGTCCAACCTTCTGAGTCTTGCAGAATTTCCACCTACCTCTCCAGCAAAATCTTAATAACCTCCTCACAGCCGTGCATTGCTGAGTTATGGACAGAGAGAGTATTAGTTATAATGACAATGAGAATAGGTACACACGTATCCATATGCTGGAGCTGAGGATGCCTTACCTGCAGTGTGCAGCGGCGTCCTGAGCGTCTTGCTCACCGTCCTCCAGACGTCCGGTGCCACGAGGAGCAGGTGCTGTATGACTGGAGGATAGCCCTCCCTGCAGGCGATGTGGAAGGAGTTCCAGCCATCTTTGTTCCTCAGGGCAGGGTCAGCGCCATGGTGCAGCAGCTCCTGGATCACGTCGAGGTTTCTCCGAGTGCAGGCCATCATCAGGGGAGTCCTGAGAGGGAGAGAAGAGGCAACGCTGACTACTGCTCTTACCCAGGGACATCTACTGAAGCGGGCTTTCACATTACAAGCCTACAAGATAATATACAGCTGTGTTTTTTATATAGTGAATGTTTAAAATATAAAAAATAAGAAAAAAATTAACACTTGATCAGAGAAAAAAATCTGTGCAAATAAAAGAAACTGCAATTAAATTTGTGAATAGTTCACATTAACTTTAAACTTTAATTAAGTGACACTGGTGACAATTAACAATAATCTGATAATTGTCACTGTCACATGGCATAGAGTATGCCATTTAATGTAGCTTAATCTTAATATTATTTTATTTATTTAGTTGAGGCTTTGTTGATAGTCATTACTCGGGATTATTTGTAACATTTCAACTGTTGTAACTATATGTGACAAATCATGCCCTAACAACAAAGCTAACATACCCTAACCAGGATGATTTTTGTGTCTAAACATAACCAAACGTTAACCCCAGTGGAGTATAATATTAGAAAATGATTTGATTTGTTAAACAGTTGAACTGAAAAATCTCAGTTGATAATCTGATATGTTACAAATCCTCTATCTGCAGTGGGAGTATCCAAAAACGTGTCTTGTCAAAACCTTATTTATTGTGCAGCACATGGAATCCTGTTTTATTTAAATTGACAGTGGACTGTTTGAGTCTTCTGAAAGTATCTTTGAGAGTTTCTCAGGGATTTATGTTAACAAACACAGATGTTTAGGTCTGTGAGCCACATTAATTAGTAATATTGACTGAACTGAACGTTGCTTCCTTTTCTTTCTTTCTTTAGTATCGTTTCCTTTGTTTGTTGGACATTTCGAATAATCTGTAGTCGTTCTATTATTTTCAGCAAATCAAAAAGTTTGCTCCTTCGAGCCGGATTCGAACCAGCGACCTAAGGATTTCAGCATTGCGCCTCTACAGTCCTCCGCTCTACCAACTGAGCTATCGAAGGGAGCTGCTTCCTGCTACCGGATAGTTCCGTTTTTAAGCCATGAGAAGGCGTGCTACATACAGGAGGAGTGTTTTAATGAATTGTGAGCACGTCACACAGTCTATAACTGTAGTCAGCAGTCCCTCTCACCAGTCCGCCTTCTTCAAACTGTCCACCTTAGCTCCTTCTTGTAGCAGGTAGCTCACACATGCCAGGTGGCTCATGGACGCAGCTTCGTGTAGCGGCCTCTTGTAGTCGTTGTTGTACACCTCCACGTCCATGCCCAGCCGCTTTATGAGATACTCCACAACATCCAGGTGTCCGTGTCTGGCAGCGTAGTGCAGCAGGGTGTCTCCTGACCGACCAAAGTGTTTGCTACTGACAGTCTGAACCGCCACCGAGCCGCCTGACGCTATCTGTTTCTCCAAAGAGCTCAACTGTCCGTCCTGAGTGAGCTTCACCAGCATCTTCAAAGTGTTGTCGTCCATGCTGGGTGGAGGTCAAAGGCCTTAAAGTCACTTCAAGCGCAAAAAGACATAAAACAGTTAAAAGAGTGAAGCTAAGATGCCTGAACACATGCTGGAGAAGAAGTGTTTACTAGTTGTTTTACAGAGAGTAGCAAATATTGAGTGGCCAACCATGACCTTACACTGTGACTATCTAGAGAAAACATGAATTTGCACAAACAAGCAGTTAATATACAATAAATATGATATTAATATAATATAATATTAACCTATAAAAACATGAATGTAAATTTTGGATAAACACATTTGATATGTTTAAATGAATTCAACCTCGAATGAAAACGCTTAATAACGTAAAATAATCTACATGAAACACTACACTTGTGAATATGATATATTGTATTAAAACATACGACTTATTCATATACACGAAAACAACAAAACAATGTGTAAAAGCAATGTGTAAAAAACTTTTTTAACAAACCTTTAGACCACGAATATTGATTGTAATATATATATGTGTGTGTGTGTGTGTGTGTGTGTGTGTGTGTGTGTGTGATAATAAACATGTATTAATATTATTTATTAATATGTATTATTCATATGTAAAGGGGGAGTAACCATTTTTCATGAATCAATATCATTAATATGCACAAATCTAACTGTTATGACCGGACCGAACAAACTGTTAAAAAGGGATAAGTCTTAGTTGTCCTGTCCAGTAGAGCGACACCATAGTCATTATGGGAAATGTAGTTTTTTTGACGACATGCGCTAAAAGACCACATGCAGCTCCCAAACTGTTTAAAATCGGTTATTTCGTCAAGGATGTAAACATATAAATAATTTAAACCCTGTAAACATAAAACATTTACTACCTTCAGTATGTCTTACAGCTTACAGGTTAAAATAGAGCAGTGCCAGTGTGATTTTCAGTAACTGTGAATATTTTTTTCTCACACTGCAGCTGAAGTAAAATGCTCGATCCGATCACTGCTTTCACAGAAGAAATTATTTAATTATCACTGTTATGATTCGGTGAAACTGGGTGGGCTAATCCAGTTTTTGGCAAAATGACAACGAGGAATCAAAGCGCTGGTGAACATGATGACTCACATCTGGAGGGAAGAAGGAGAGAAAAAAAAAGGTGGGAGAGGAGAAAAGTGGGATTGTTGGTGAGGGTGAGTCTCAGTCCTCAGAGGTTTTACAACATGGACCATGAACACCAGGAATGAGACTGACCACCAACACCACCCATTTTACTCTCTGGTGAGTACATTTCTGACACTTTAAATGTGATTGAAATCATACCACAATTTAAAACAAGTGATAATGTACAAATCAAACCAAGAGGGACACACCTCCTTACTTTATCTAAAGTTTTCTAAAGTGTATTTTTACTAAGATAAAGCGTTTTTTTCACATATTTTACAATGAGAAACATGTTTCTTGTATTTTGTGCTCATGCATGTTTTCTGTAGCCTTTTGTTAATCAAGAGAACTTTGTGTTCTTCTACACTGAAAAAGATTTATCTTTAAAAGAATTTGTCTTTTCAGCTTTTTACTTAAAAACCAAGTGAAACCAAGTGTTTTTACTGTAGCCTACAGTGTCCTGTAAACCGTTTCAGACATTTCTTTAAAACAAAAAGTTTAGCTCCATGACACATCAACAAATCATAAATGTTTCAGACCTTTTTACTGTGAGTAAATTTTAGTCCTGAACTTGAACCTTGAAGTTAAGTTCCTCCAGGTTTGGAATTTTTTGTAGTGTGATGACTTATGTGGTTTGGTTTGGACCCCCAACCCCCATTCACATTCACGAAAACACACACACACACACACACACACAAACTATACATGTAGCCTAATAATAATTCATCAATGCTTTAAGGAAAATAATGCTGCTACAATTCTGCAGAGACAGGCAGAAAACCTTTAGACTGATATTTAGGACAAAAAAATATAAAGATTATAATTGGCATAAAATAATGTGACAGTTTATATCTGGTAGTACAGTTCTGCAAAGAAAGAACAGGCAGTCTGTACAGTATAATCTGGAGAGTCATGAGTGGATTTCCAATTGTTCGAATGCAGTCCAGAGACTGTGTGTTAGTCAGCTCTGCCTTCTGGAAGGAGTGTATGTGAAGCTAATCAGCTCCAGATGTTGTGGGCTGCTCTAAACAGCGACAAACAAACCTGAATCAAACTGTATGTCCTGTTTCACTGCAGCCTTGTGAGGAAGTGCCGTAAGAGATAAGGACAGAAGAACAGAACAGTTTCCGGCTGAGGTTTCACACTTCACGTTGAATGCAAAAAAGATCAGATCAACGAAACCCACCTATTCTAAGAGGATGTCATATAGATATATGGTGCGGGGAAGCTGTGAGGCTGTTGAGATGCTGTTATTGCTTGTGTAACATTTATCATTCAGCAGTTATATAA
The DNA here is from genome assembly GCA_028641955.1 of Protonibea diacanthus. NCBI lineage: Eukaryota > Metazoa > Chordata > Actinopteri > Sciaenidae > Protonibea > Protonibea diacanthus. The sequence continues at coordinate 4,773,752 of CM053997.1, read as the reverse complement.
ATGTTTCAAAGGCTGAGAGGCAAATAGATTCCTCAATGCAGCCCTGGGAACAGGAAGTAAGACAGGAAGTGGAAAAAGATTTTGGACAATGTGCTGCCACATGTGTCGTCCAGTGTCTGCTGGCTTCAGGCCTCAGTCAGTTTAGTGCAGGTCAGGCTGTGTCACAGTTACAAACATCATCAAAATACACGTCACAAAATGTATTTCTGTGTGTGCATTTATATTTAGATGAGCCGATTTCTCTTTAAGTTTCAGTGTCACCACAGCTTTTGGTGAAAGGCTTCTTGATCTGTAGTTCCTCTTTGTGTTTGTTCAGTGCATCTATAAACGTGTCCAATGTAGCAAGCAAGCTATCATTGTAGAGAAATGCTGTTCCACCACAGTGTTACATAATTCAATGGAGAACATGTAAAGTATTTGCTGGTTAGAGAGAAACATTTTGGATTATGAGGAACTTCTATTGCCAATGAGAGTAAAGTACAGCTAAGAAAGGCTAATGTTTATGTAATATATGAATGTGAGGATTACTATAGAGTGATTTTACTTATATATAAGTTTTATATGCATGGCAGTATACATATAATATATATGTACAAGTGTGAGAAGTAAAACTGAAGTATGTGATAGTGTGTGTTTGAGAGTGAGTGAATATGAATCTTGATGAATTGTGACGTGCACGGCTGCATATGTAACAAATTGTTCAGCAGTGGAGACAGACTGTGTGTTTTACTTTGAATTAAAGTATTCTGCTGTCTGAAGACAACTGGAAACTTGCTTACTCATCGAGTGAACCGCTGATTTCAGAGAAAATCTAGCTGAGGAAACTGGAGGATTGCCGCTCAGTCACACATCTCATCAAAATGAGATCTTCAGTAATCCTGTCTTTATATTCAAAAAACGACACGGTATCTGTTTAATACTTTTAAAGATGTTTAAAGATGACACTTTATAAAAAAAAAAAAAAAAAAGTAATTTTTCCATTGAATGATTAAGGTTTTATTTCGAGCATGGCTACCGTATGTGGGGGGAAGGTAGGACCAATGGAAGGTCCTGTGACTGACGGGCCTAAGGAAATGTTATTTTTTAAATATTAAATTATTAAGCCATCATTAATAGAATATTTTATTTTCAATGTACTAATATAACACTGTATTATTACTCAACCCTTCTTCTATTTAGTTGAAATGTTTGATATTTGCTAATAGCAGTGAACTGCGAGTGAGAAGTTCTGATCATGTCATCATCGTACTAAACAAAAATCTGGCCTCTAAACAATTAAGAAAGAAAGAAAAGAAAGACAGGAGAGAGAAGAGAGACTGATGGTATCTCACCCAAATTTTTCCACAAGGAATGGTGTGTGCAGTCCGTGAGTCTGGAAATAAACCTGGTATCTTAGTCCAGAGTGAAACTGGCTCACCCGACATGAGATACTTCACACTGTGTTCCTCAGCTATGTTTGGCTTCTCTTTTATCTGACATTTAATCAAACTGTTATCAAGCTCGTCATACTAAATCAGTTATTTAAAGCCCTGAATGGATCAGTCTGGTTCTGGAGGTGCGGTTACAGCAGTTGTGCAGGGCTGGAAGGCCCGCAGTGGTGGCATGGTGGGACCCAAAGTGATGTAGCCCTTCAGATTTCTGCCACCACTTATTCTACATTATACATGTGTTCTAATCTGTAGCCCTTTAACTCAACAACTCACAGCTAAGCGATGCAACATTCAGAGTAATGATGTAGATCTCTGCAGGGGAAGCCTGGTTCTTTGGTCATGTTTGCCTTTATTCATGTTTGGTGAAAGTTTTCTGAAATGTTCCTCTACCTTTGTGCAGAAACATATGAGGTCTGTAATCTTTCTAAACATCACAGACTTTGTAAGTCACTTTCAGCTGTTTTTCCAGGTTTTAGAGCCATTATTCCCCTGAGGGAACGCCAAGTCCTTCAGCACTCCATGCATCATTATTAAAGCCAAGCAATCTTTCATCTTTTGTTGCTCTAGAAGTTCATATGTGGCTTAACACTTCTCTCCTTCTGTTTGTCTGTGTGTTTTTAGATGTTGCTGAAGCAAACATGAAATATGGCTCTCCTGAGAAAAAGTAAGTGTAAATAAAATATAATACAAATACAACCAGGCTGATTTATGGCAACAAATGATATAAATTTATATAAGACAAAGAAGAAATGTATTCTGTTCCTGCTGATGGACACCAGTACTAACAAACTAAGCTGTTTGCTTGCAGTTTAAATCAATTTAAACTGGTGCAGCCGTTGCCAGTAAAGGAATCCCCAACAAGCATTCAGCTTCCATGCACATGTACTAAGCGTGTGTGTGTGTGTGTGCGTGCTGGGGGAGGGTGTGATGAGGTAACCAGATGACTGTAAGGAGTTAAATTTACATCCAGTGCGTGAACAGCAGTGTGAACTGAGAGCAAACTGAAGCTTGACTTTACACAGAATGTTGCAGCTGCCTCAAAATCTGTTAAAACCTTTGACATGTGAAGTTAATGTTCATTTAACCTTTACGACTTTAACTCCTTCAGATAATGATAACATCCACAGACTGATGAAACATGACTTAGCGACCTGAACATACATTATGCTAGCAAAATAAGCTCAATTCATGAAACTTAGAATGAGGTCAAGAATGCTCATAAAATGTCACAAAAAGTGCATGTGTGCAGTCATTGATCCAGGAAAGTAAGTTTACCTTCAGTGTAAAGCTGCTGCTGCTGCTGCAGGTAGCAAACTGTGCACATCAGTTATAACAGCCAAAATGATAAAAGTAGCATCTAACCGGTTACAGATGTACATTTGATCTTCATTTCTCTCTGCTCTGGCTGACAACCAGCTGGTGGACAGAGAAACACAACGTGTATTTTCATTACATTCAGCTTACACAGCTTATTATGTAAAGGTGTAAAGGAATAGTTTGATTATATTATTATACAGATATTCTGTAGGCGATGTAGGTGTGGGAAAAGGTCCATATATATATATATATATATATATATATACAGACATTTTCCTGTCTGCAACATTACCCAACTTAAAAATACCATATCATGTTTTTAACATTTCACAACGACTAACTGAAATTGGGACTTCACCATTCACAGGTATTTTATTATAACCTGGAAAACAACAGCATGACTGCTTGTGAAACTTCCATGTTACAGACTGATGGAACTCTTACAGTCTGACTGGGTGCCTGTCTCCACACGTGCCTCTCTTGTGTTTCAGTTAACCGGGTCCTCCTGGTGCTGCTGGTGCTGATGGTGTGTCTCCTCCTGCACAGTACACTGCTCAGAGCCTCCACCAGGCCCAAACACTCAGGTACATCCACACGGCGTGATTGAAATCAGGCAGGGTTTTTTGTTTTGCTCGTTATTTTTGTTAAGTGTCACATGGTTGATTTCAAATCATCCATAATGAAGGAAACAATCTCAACTGATTCCTCTCAGATCACTGGAAGAGCGTCGGAGTCGCAGCACAAGTTCCCGTAGTCAGAGTGTCAGAGGAGGATAATGTCATCCCCGTCATCATCTGTGCATCGGAGGAGCATATGGGCGCAACCATGGCGACCATCAACAGTGTCTTTCGCAACACAGACGCCAGTGTGTTCTTCTATATTGTTACTCTCCGTGACGCTGTGAAACTGACCAGGTTTGTCACGTGTTTCTGCTGGAAACTCTGATTTGAAGCCTGCAGGCAATTTACGTTTTTTACTGTAAATGTACTGAATCTGAAATTTTTCCAAATATGGTGGAGATGTGTGTGTCTTACTTTCTATGCATCTTTCCAGGCAGTACATAGAGAAGACTCAACTGAAACGCATCAAGTATAAGATACTGGAGTTTAACCCCATGGTCCTACGAGGAAAGGTGAGGCCAGATTCCTCTCGACCTGACCTGTTACATCCGGTGAGTTCTGGCTTCGGTTTTGGTTGATGTATTGATGCATACGATGCATAAGTTCTACGTGTACAGATGCAGCTCTAAAGTGTGCTCTGTTTTTAAAGAGGTGAAATAACTTTGCTTTTGTTTTACAGCTTAACTTTGTGCGCTTTTACTTACCTCTGCTTGACATCAGTCATAAGAGGGTGATATACTTAGATGATGACGTTATCGTGCAGGGTACGTATGTGCTCACAGCAGTGAAGTGAATCCATGTGAACATATTTCATACTGTCACTCTGACCCCAGACTGTCACAGAGTAATTGTTACAAATAAAACAGGTCTCAGTATAAATATGAATGATAATAACCTGTCCTGTCCTGTCAAATTTCAAACATTTTAAAAGAAGTTTAAATGACATTTGGTGAGAAATTATGATTCTGATTACATCAGAGTTTATTCATATCTAGAGTAAATTCACATTACAGCAGCCCAGATAATACCGAAAATATTTCTGAATATTTTCAAATACCATGAAGTAAAATATTATTGGAATGCTATTTTAACACATATGACACATATGTGTCACACATCAGGAGCTTTTTGGGGTTTAGAACAGGAGAACAGGAGGAGCGGGGAATCAAACCACCAACCCAACAATCAATAGATCACTCCTTCCACCCCTGCCCAAGCATATGTATTTTGTGAATGTATTTATTCAAAAATAGAAAAAAATGTCCTGCATGTGATTTCAGGCGATATCAAGGATCTGTTTGATATCAAACTGAAGCCTGGTCATGCTGCTGCTTTCGCCACTGACTGTGACCTGCCCTCCACCCATGAGATGGTGCGCAGCATCGGCATGCAGGTGGATCATCATATCACTTTGTGTATTAACCCGCCAGTGTGAATAGGCTATGTCTATGAGTGTAATATCCCCGCAGAGTTCATTTCTTACCTTTTAAGAGATTTGCTAATTGAAATATGGCGTCATCTCCTCTGAGCTTGTCCCATAGACAACCTACATGGGCTTCCTGGACTACAGGAAACAGGAAGTGAAAGATCTGGGCATCAACCCCGGAGACTGCTCCTTCAACCCTGGAGTGTTTGTGGCAGATATCAGCGAATGGAAGAAACAGAAGATCACCAAACAGCTGGAGAAATGGATGGAGGAGAATTTCAAGTATGTAAAGAGACCAGCAGTTTATGGAAACCTTTGTGATGCAGTTTGCCACATGTCAAACTCAGAGAGGAAGCTCTGGGGAAATGTCAACATTTTCCCAAGTATTCAGTCTGGTACAAAGTAACCACGGCAAAGTAGAACTGTATGAACATGATATATTTTCTAGACTACAAAACAACAATCCCGTTTCAAAGTAAAAGCCTATGTTTTATGATGAACCTGGAACTTTGATTCAATTATGTGAGGTTCAAAGATTTTTTTACGTTCATCTGAGAGATCGTGTGTCAGAGAAATGTGACATATCTTCGTGTCATGCACTTATCATGCGTTTTAAACAACCCTGTAGTTCATCTCACAACATTATGTTGACCTCAATAGCTACATTAGACACTAATCACCAATCAGTGGTGGTTTATGCTCTCTGACTGTGCGTCTGCCTGCTGTTAAATAAGATTTGATTCATATTTTTCAACTCAACAAAGATTGATTGAATAAATGGTTTAATTAACTTAAAGCTAAAAGAGAATCTCACAAACATGACATGGAGTGCTTTGAGATGTTTATATTCTGACACAGCTTTTATTTCTGAAAAGTTATTACCATTGAATATTATTGTAACCAGCTGGCAGACTGCAGTGTCTACTCTCTCTTAAGACCAAAATCAACAGTCATATTTCAAACTGGTGGGAAAAGTGTGAGGAAAAACAATGAAAGCAGAGCATGTCGCTACAGATTTACCTTCACCGGACTGGCTCTCTATAGCTGTTTTGTATCTTAATTGATTGAAGTCTATATAATATATAGATAATATAATAATAATATTCAATATAATAATTAATAATTACAATATATATATATGTGTGTGTGTGTGTGTGTATATATATATATATATATATATAAAAAATACATAATAATTATAATAATAATATAATATAATTAATTAATATAATATAATTTATGGACGACAATTTTACGACAAACACCACCAAAAGAAAATCTGAGTAGTACAAACTAGTCTTTAGTTAGCACCACTTTATGTTTTTGTTTTTAACACACACCAGTTCTTTCTTTCATGAATTTATTCTAATTCATTTATACTAATTATTAATTGTTAATATTTATACTGTAATGTCTCTTATCTTATTATATCGTGATGTCAAGCTCTTTGGTCTGCATTTCATTTCATGTAGGCTGTGACATATTTAGGGATGCACGATAATATTTTAGCATATCATCTGTATCAGCAGATAAAGGCTTTAAAATGAAATATCTGTATAATCGGCCCATGACACTTGATGACACAAGATGACACTTTATTATGTGAAAATATGTGCATACAGTACACCAGTAAGTCTGTGGTGTGTTTTTTGTTAAAGGATGTTGCTATTTGCAATGATTGCTGTATCTGTCAGTGGCAGTCATGATAACAGTATGCATAATAATATGTTAGTCCACTACAGGAGAGTTGATGAGTTGGAAAATATCGGCACAATGGGAAAAGTCCAGCATTGTGCGTCACTAAACGTCTTTCTATCTTTGAAGAATTGTGCAGTTTCTGCCTGATCAGAAACCTTCTTCCTCCTCCTCCCTTCTCCACCAGTCAGAACATATACAGCAGTGCTATGGCAGGAGGCGTGGCGACTCCACCCATGCTCATAGTCTTTCATGACAAATACACAACACTGGACCCACTGTGGCACGTCAGACACCTGGGTAAGATCATCACTGCTGTCCACGTGCAGTTTCATTTCAGTTTCATTCAATAATAGCACAATAGCAAAAGTTTCTGAGTGAAGAGAAACATAATAAACTGCAAAATATTAGGTGTAAACAGGGCATAGCCTCAGTTTAATTTCTTGTGTCCAGGCTGGAGTCCAGATGCCCGGTACCCAGACAACGTCCTACAGGAGGCACATCTGCTGCACTGGAACGGCCCATTTAAACCGTGGAATTACCCCGCAGTTCACATGGATCTGTGGGAGAGGTGGTTCATCCCAGACCCCTCCAGAAAATTCTCCTTGGTACGACCTGAGAGCGACAGCTGAAGTCTGTGGAACATACCATGTTTGAGCCACAGGGGGACGTAAAGAATGTTCAGGACTTACTTGAACGGTAGAAGGTGTATCAGGAAACGTGCAGTGAATTTAAAACTGATGAAACCTTTGTCGAACATTGTAGGGGAAACAGTGTTGACAGAGTGAGCGCTCTATGTCTGATAAATGCACAAAATGTGACTCATCTGTTAGAAGTAACAGGTAACTGTAAAAATATTAAATATAAGCGAGAAGCAGTTTGAAGACATTCATTGTGTTCAGTGTTTCTTGAAAAACCTGAAGTAAATTTTCAGACCTCCAATTTTCACATTTTGTCATCTTTATTGGGTTTAATGAGTGTAAAAACTGTACGATAACTGTGAAAACTAAATAAATAAAGTAATATTCGCAGAACCTGGATCTTGGGGTACGATATAAACAGCCCAGAAGATGAATGACTTTGGTAAACCTCTGAGTTTTCATCTAGCACCACAATGACCAAAACCCAGGTATTCTTTCCAGAAGTTAGTGGAGATCGGAGAGAGAAAACTAAAATGGATTGAAGTTTTTTTTGAAGGAGAGTGAATACTCGACTTGCATTTGTCAGGTGCCCAGAAACACAACTCAGGATCAATGCTAATGTGGGCTTATGTTTGCTGGATGTGTAAAAAAAAACGTTTAAAAAGCTATGGGGCAGTGTGTCTGTCAGCTGTAGTTTTGATGTTCTTCTGATTAATGCAGCTTTAATTTAATTTATTTTAATTGCATATAATTCTGCCATGGAGAAATGTCCTCTGTATCGCAGCAGGCTACTCAGCAGTGAGTGTTTTTTTCTTCCAGCAGAAGCCCATCTGTACCTGGGCTGGGACCTCTCTGTGTGGGGTTTGCATGTTCTCTGGGTTCTCTTCGGGTGCTCCAGTTTCCAACCACAGTCTAAAGACATGCAGGTTATGTGACATGCCCAAAGATACGAATGTCCCTGTCTCCACCACGACCCTGCAAAGGATTAACAGTTATGGATGAATGAAGTCATGTAAAGAGTAAAAACTAAAGTCACATGAAGCAGTCACAACTGTGTGAGAATGAAAGAAAGGAGCTGCAAGGGAGCAGAGCTCCATGACACTCAGCTGACAGTGTGGAACAGATGGATGTTCATGTGTGTCAGGTGGTGCGCTCACACAAAAATACAACAAATGCACATCTGTGCCATAAAATCAGTACATCGACACAGGTCTGAGCAGTTGTACAGACACTGTGAGTAAAGACTTTTCATATCTGAATGAACTGTATGAGCTGAGAGTCTCCACCAGGGCCACCAGAGGGCGGGAGACCCCTGGAAGTGCCTTTAAAAGATCTGCAGAGCTGCCTGTCTCAGAAATGTTCTGCATCAGCTGCAGATTGTTATTACAAGGTCACTTTTCTGTTCTTCTGTCTTTAAGAGCTCAGTGGCTAAAAGTAACCACACAGATCAGACAGAGGAAGATCCCCCTCTGAATGGACAACAGGTCAGAGAATACACGCATGTAGAAATGTACACATAATATCCCAGGATAACATCTAGCAATAAGTACCAATCTGTATTTACAATCTGTTCTTACAAGATTATTTTTAGCTTCTAATAACTGTTGCTTGTGTGTTTTGGCTGTGATCTCTCAGAGGTATGATTCTGGATCCGATTCGACAGTTAACTTGACCAGACACGCCTGTCAAATCAAAGGTCACTTTTCATTCCAGGTGTGAAGATGTGAAATAAAATCCGTTCATCTCACGGTAAAGTCACCGTAAATCACATCTAAGCCTGAAGGATTAGCAGCTAACCTGCATGAAGAGGTGGATCAACACTGGGAAGAGGAGGAGTGTTTCACTAGTCGTGATTTACAGTAAATGAAAGTGACTGAAGTCTCTATGTCTCAACAAACAACTTCATGCCTTCAGGTCAACAGTACAGCAGAACCTCTGAGTGCAACCGGGGAGTACAGCTGATGTGTGTTAAACAATAATCAAAGGGAATTAACAGGGAAGAGGAAATGCTCACACAACAACAACAATGGTAAAAAAAAAAGTCTGACATGGTAGTTTTTCTCAGGGTCAGGGCGCTGTGAGGTGACCTACATTGGTTGTCTTCCAAGACACAGCAGGTGATTTCCTTTTCAATTGTTGGGTCTACTATAGATGTGCTGCCTCACTTCTCACTCCGGTTGCCTGTTTGATCTTTGGTCCTTTTCAAGACACAATAGTGTCCAATAATACTGAATTATTGTCCAGTCGTTTTTTTTTTTTTGTTTTGTTTTTTTTTTGGCCTTTTCAAGCTTTATTGTATAAAGACAGCTGAAGAGGACAGGAATGTCGGGAGAGAGAGATGGGGAATGACATGCAGCAAAGGGTGGGAAAAGTGTGAGGACTGCAGGTCAGATTCAAACCCCGGGCCGCTGCGGCAAGGACCGAGCCTTTGTACATGAGGCGGATGCTCTACCAACTGAGCTAACCGATACCCCTTGTCCAGTCATAGTTTAAATATTCCAGGGAGCATAACTACTTGTTTCAACACAACTTGTGCTGATATTGCAACACTGCCTCTTTATTTCACTTTTACTTTTGTTCTTGGTGTGTAGACACGGCAGCCGCCTCTCTAAACTGATTCAGTCACCGTACCATGTGGACATGTCTGCACTGGAAAATAAATGTCCAGAGTCCCATGTCTAGGAAGACAGAAGTTCTAAGCTTTCTGAGATCTCTAGAGTGATTCTGTACTGACTCAGATCACAAGCTTCATCACGTTGATTCTCTGGAAGAAAGACATCTAAGAAATCAAGCTGAGCAGGACAAGCAGAGGCCGAGATCCAGTGTGCTGAAAGAAGTCTGACTCAGCTCATTGGAGAGAAGCAGAAAACAAAAGAGAAACAGGCTGAAGGCTTCATCAATGATCTGGAAGAGGAAATGTACAGCGGATGATGATACGTGCTGAGGTGGAACAGCTCTCACACACTGGAGATCACCTCCAGCTCCTCTAAAGCTCTAACACTCCACCCACAAACGAATGGACGGAGTTCACTTGTCATATAAGGGGAGATGGAGAGGTTGTGGGTTCAAGCTGAGTGTCCAGCAGTGTGCAGTGATGTGATTCTGAATCCTGATACAGCAAATAACATCTCATCCTGTCTGATGGTGGGAAACAAGTGAATCAGTTGATGAAAGAAGACAGCCCAAAGAGTTCGATCTAAATTCTTAGATCATCAGACCACCTCTTTTTGCAGTCAAAGCCCCAGAATGTGCGGGAATTTGTAAAACTGTGAAAAAAAACTCTACGCATATTTGTTCATCATTGACACTGAACATACTAATCATAACAGGAGAGTCACTGCCATGTAAATTGCTTAAATCACTCTTGTATTTTGTAGAGGTGTGTAGAGGAGAGTTGAGTTGGCATCCACCTGCAGACGAGAGACAGGTGTGGGCTGGCTCAGGAGAGCAGTGCCAGGTGAGTTGTACCTGGACAATGTGCACTTTAGAAACAGGGCAGCCAGAAGCGCACGTGAGGGTATTATTCACTGTATTGAACTGTGTGTCTGGAGAAAGTTGAATAAAGAACCAGTTATCTGGTTGGACTGTTGTTCCTGTGATTGTGCAGCGAGACCTGCTACATTCATATTCTTTTTGATTTACTTTTTTTTCAGGTTTCTAGTCACTGCAAATGATAATTTGCCTGTTCATGTTAATGTTCTTTCAACCTACAAAAATAAGTTCTAAGTGCAAACACTTGAATTCTTGCGAACTGTAAATCTGAACACTGTAACACTTCAAATTCATCCTCAGCATATAATGTTTGACTTCCAACAGTTAGCCTGTGTGCTTTCGCTGTCTTTGGGAGTTCTGAAAGCAGCTCATCTTCAAAAAACTTCAATCCATTTTAGTTTTGTAATCCATATGTTTGTACATATTGCTGCTACATAAGTCAAGTTGAGCACGGTGGTGCAGTGGTTCGCGCTTTTGCCTCACAGCAAGAAGGTTCCCGGGCCTTTCCGTGTATTCCTGCTGCTACCTAGAAGGTTAATTGGTGACCTGTAGGTGAGAATGTAAGTGTGGCTGGTTGTTTCTCTCTCTGTGTCAGCCCTTGTTCAGGGTGTACCCCGCCTTTTGCCCAGTGTGTCCTCTGCGGCTCTGATAGGGAAATGTAAATTGTCGATAAAGTGAGTCAATAAAATCATCCCATTCATCCTCAGTGTACCTTGTACCTTGTTCTGTGAGAGAGTAATTACTGAAATATGTGAACACTGTGCGAGTGTGTACGGTCAGTCTGCTACTTTGTGTCAGTTGAAGAAATTCTTTCTGTGTGACGTCACAGATTATGGTCTTGTTATGTAACTCCTTATTTAAGATGCTAAATTCTCTGTATGCAGTGCTGTGACTGGTATGTGCACAGAGCTACAAATTACAGCATATGCCCATTTTCAGATGTACTTCTAATGATGGCATGCTCATTATCACATCATTCAAACATTTATTGCTCGTTGGTCGTGGGAGGGGATGTTTTCTCTTGTTATGTTCCCTATTTCAGGAATCATGTTTTTCTACTGCTGTGTCAAACTGGTGTAATCATCCATCTAGCAACTGGGTTTAAGGTCATAGGTGCTTAGTTCTCGCTCTCTGCGTGTGTGTGTGATTTTAAAGTATCACTCTCCTCAACACTCCCTTGAACCTGATGAAAGTTTCTGTGACGTTGGGAGGTGGCAGTGAACGCATCAGAGGCGCTCGTGTGTGTCGTTTCACGTCAACAGGAGGTCAGAGTTCAAGTTCAGGTTGTTGTGGAGTCGTTGGGTGCTTATACACCACTTTGGCATGATGCCAGAGCCTGACAGTCAAGAACATTACGTATCATCCCAAAGGAAATTGATTGGGCACTCAAAAGAGCAAATATTAAAAAAAAAAAATTTAGTAAAAATGTGACTGTTTCACAGCACAAAACTAATCAATGCCATGAACTCCATGTTTCCTCCACCAGCTCCTGACTATTCAGGCTCAGTATTTCTTACGTTCCATGGATGCATGAATGGTGATGTTTCTATCAAAGCCTATGGAAATGTCTCAGGACGACAGCTTTATGGAACATAGGACCACCATGGATGGACTAAAAAATGATGCTGTAGTCACATTTTACAATTTACAAGAGAGACATGAGTGCAACAAAAACAAGTGATTACATACAAATGTTTTAACAGTTTAAATTCTGAGATGTATAAAAGTACAAAAAGAAGAGTCAAGAGTGAACAAATCTTGATTTCAATTTGAAAACAGAAGTGGTCTGAGGCAGCGTCAGTGGAAAGCAATAAAAGTGTGTTGATGGTTATCGTCTTATTGCTACTGAGGACCTGCCTACTTTTTCATATAGTCCACAGTGACAAGACCACTATCTGTCTTCTGTAATGAAATGCATGATTCTATGGAGAACTACATCAAGCTGTTTTGGAATGAGCAGCACGAGAGGAAAGGACATCTCCAAAGCACAGACATGAGGGCCACAGTGCTGTTCCTGTTATTATTCTGATATAACACGCCACATTTTATTTTTACTTACCAGCTGTTAACATCTGAACTTTCTTGCAGTAATCTATTTTGCATAAAGTCATTATGGTCTTGTGAAATTCACAAGAAATTTTATTCATTACAACGAACTTTGTACTCCCCCCTTGGGGTTCTAATGCAGTTCTAATGACACACCTTGCCAAAACAATACGGCGGTTTACAGCATAGGTCAGCCTTAGTTAGACATTTTTTCCACAGCATTAGATGACACAGGAAGTTTATCCTTGCCACCGTCTCCAAGTGCTTGCTCATGGTGGGAACTGTTAGGTCTCTGTAAATAATTTTATGAAGAGTACAGTTTAAACCTGCTCTCAAGTACTGTTTATAACTTCAGTTATGATTTGGCTTTATATAAATACAACTGAATTGAATATTGAAATTCCAGACAGAGTGTAAAAGTGTCTCTTTGTAACTGCTTAGTCAACTTTCCACCCTGAGGTTCAATTGGGTAGGACAGCCATAAACAAAAAGAGCCGCAGTTGTGTGCCAGTGTCAATACAAGAAAGTATAAGACACACATGAGTGCAGACACGCAGAGAATGGATAAAATCACTACAAATAAAAAATAAAAAAAGGACATGAAGAGGTCCATTAATAGTTTATGTGAGTCATGAAATGATTTAACCAAATCTGTTTTATTTCCTCTTTCCATTCTGTGAATAAATGTATCATTTAAATTTTGACAATGTTTGACTGCTTCTTTGTTACGCAGAGCCAAACATATTCTAATAATTATCTGACATATTTTTACCCTTAGGATTATCTCATCAATGTTTTTCATAAATTGAAACTGAATGTTCTTCTTGTTACTGTTCGCCCTCACCTGTAGTCACTTATATAAACCCTTCAGAGTCCTGTCAAAAATTATCTTTTGCACTTTGGTCAGAACTTTTCAGAATAAGAGCTCTTAAGGCTTGCTTTAAAAGAACAAACTATATTATCCCTATTCTTCCACTTTTATTTTGTAGGCAAAATTTCTCAAGAGGAAGGGAATCTGTGGTTAAGTGGAGATCTGACTTGACCACTGACTTGCACTAACTATTTTAACTCATTTTAAAAAGCAGGAAAAATGTGAAGAAAAAGTTGAAAACATTTGATTGATGATAATAAAATAGCGTTTGTATTTTACAGTCACCATAGAAACAGCAGAGAGTCCAGTCATCCAGGTCTTGTGTTAATAACTCGTGTGAGAAGGCTGTGCCCTGTGAGGAGACTATGTGTGAGACGGCACGTATGCTTTTCACAGCTGGCAGACAGGACAGGAGGAGCAGAGAGAGAGAGAGAGTGTGTGTGTGTGTGTGTGTGTGTGTGTGTGTGTGTGTGTGTGTGTGTGTGTGTGTCTGGATGTAGGTGATACATTAGTTGCAAGTCGGAGGTTATAGATAATACTGTCACATTCAAGTTTTAAAGAAACCTTGTATGTCCTTGTATATCTATAAGAGCCTTTGTGTACGTGGGTTAGGTGTGTGTGTGTGTGTGTGTGTGTGTGGGTGTGTGTGTGTGTGTGTGTGTGTGTGTAGGGGGTGTGGGGTAGGATATGGGTGTGTGCGTGTGTGTGGAGCATGGTGTGGAGTCACGTTTATCTTTGCATTACGGACACTGCAGACTGTGTGATGTCACTGGCTGTCTGACAGGTTTTCCACAGACTAGTTTCCTGAGCTCGGTCCACGTCTGAATGAATCAAATGAATTTCCAGCTGATATAGATTTACAGTATTTGAACTTACCATCAGTGTGGTCATATTCTAGACTTTTCTATTGTCTGGACACACTGTATCTCCTCTGTGCCGTAGAGCTTCATCGTTGCATATCTATTTTTAAATTGTTTTTTTATATATATATTTCCATTGTGAAGTGATTGTGTGTGAAGTTGGATTAGGGTTATGAAGGAAAATATGACACCATGGTCTGTGGACGTTCTCAGCCATCCAGGTCATCTTTCATCCAGAAGGGTTAAATCTGGGTCAACTGGACTGTGTTCTAAATTTGTGAAGACATTTTTCCTCTCATCCAAGAAGAGCAGCAATTCACACTTGGCCTCATGTGACTCCAACAACCATTGACCACACTAGACCTCAGGTGACCTGAATGACTGCTGTTCATGCCAGACCTCATGTGACTCTGATGACTCTGATGACATCAATGAGCATTAACGAACCAGGTGGAAGCTATGGACGGGTCTACGATCCTGCCAGTCAGAAGTGAAGAAGCTTTTTGGATGAGAGGTGTAATGTCTTCACGGATCTACAATATACACTAGTTGCCCTGATTTAACTCTTCGTGAAGTATGACTCCACTATATCATATATATCATATATATGTAGTACCATTACATATCTATCCCTAAATTTGTTAGGCCTAGGTTTGTGTTAAAACACAGTTAGGTTCATGGTCTCAGTTAAGTTCATGTTCATGGTTCGGGTTTTAATTTAAGTGCAATGTGAGCAGTTGAAACGTGACCTCAAAGAGGCTGTCCCTCTGAAGTCTGAGCTCCTGAACCTCGAGGGGTCGTTTTGTTGGCTCAGGTTTCAGTTTTTTTGTACGCCCCTAGTACGTACATTCTGAAGTGATTTCATAGTGGAAGAAACCGGAGCATTCCCAGAGAAAACCACAGCAAAGAGGGGAAAACGTGTGTGAAAATGTGTGTTGGAATTTCATCCAGCCTTATGAAAACAAGAAAAATATCACACCATCATATCATATTTCAGCTCGCCGTGGCTTGAGATGTTCAGTTCTTAAATTTGTTAGGGTTAGGGTTTTGGTCATAGTAAGGGCAATGGTCATGATTAGGGTTATGGACATGGTTATGATCAGTTGTCTGAGTGAAATTGAAGCATTTGAAACATGACCACCAAGATGTCCTCACTCTGTGTCTCCAAGCTCCCAAACTTTGTGGTTCACTGACATTATTAATATTTTCTAAAGCCTGTGGCTTTACACGTGTTTGGCTCTTCTTCTGGATTTCCTTCTTCAGGGCGTAATTGTGAGTCATAAGAGCCGTTTTCTCTCTTTCCAGTGATCTATATTGTGCCTTCAAAACAGTTGTGTTGTTCTGCTGCAGGTGCATGTTGAGCTCTTCGATTTTATCATTGTGGTCAGCATTTTGCTCTATTAAGGTTTCTAGCCTCTGGGCGAGGGCGATCTTTAACGTCATTACTGGCACTTCAGTTACGCTTACGGACCACATCACTGTTGTGCCAATCATAAGTTAAAGCTCACCCTCAAATGTAATATTGCAATTATGCAACAATCACCAACTTAAATGGAACATATAATCAGAAGATATTCATATTTTTGTTCTTCTCAAAATGTTCTTTGCTCACTGTTTCCGTTCTGATATCAGTTTCCATGGAAATACACAAGGACTGATTAATACGTGGAAAACAATCAGTCACAGGAGTAGACAGAATTAGTCCCGTCAAAGGTTCACGTGATCAAAGAGTTTCCCAAACTGAATAAATACCACACATATAAACACTAAACTGAAAAAATACCACACATATAAACACTAAACTGAAGAACTACCACAAATATACTCTAAATTGAATAAATACCAAACTGCAGGCCAATCACTGCTGCATAATTGTTATTTGCTATACATTAATAATGACTATGTTAATTGGTGACTGATTAGTGACTCATATACTAGCTCCAGGGTGTGCCTGGAACATACAGCCATGGATGTTATGTAATCTTTATTTTGCTAAGCCATAAAACAAAAGATTCATGTCTTCAGTAGGAACCAGACAATGATAGATGGACTTACACATAGCTGGTTTTGGTCTTTTAATGGAATATGCTGACAATAAGAAAAATATAGAAGTAGGCCAGTCTCATCCTTTAAGGAAGGCTGCATACCAAAACTTGATGTTCTTCCAAATATCTCCTTGCCTTTCCTTCACAGTATACATTCTGTCATAGCTTCCATATATTGAGTTATGTAATAAAGCTATTTTTGCAGCCTGTAATATACAACCATAGAACGATTCCCTCTGACCCTGAAAACCTGTGAACCTACAGGTCTAAATTTACACCATGCTATTACAGTCAATCAGTGTACAGCTGCAGAGATGTGGGGCAGCCTCTCAGAACACTATGTTTGCCAGAACATGTGATTGCAGTGTCATGTCTAGTTTTCTTTAACCTGAGCTGTCCTTGTATCCCACGTTTTGTTTCTACCCACATATGCAAGTTCAAAGACAGCGATCGCTGGACGTAAATGATGTTTCGGTGCATGGCTCATTATAACAAACCATTTTGTTCTCTTTCTGTAGACATTCAAAGTAAATGAAAAATGACATGAGGAGTCACTGCGTCCTTGTTTGTGTGTACTTTTTTGTTTGAAGTTGAACTCTGGCGTACTTTGTAGGTGTTCAAGGCTTTGCATGGATCGGTATACAGTAATTGCACCGTGGTTTGCCAAGGACGCTGTCTCTTTTCAAATCCCTGCCCAAGCTCCTCTGCTTAGGTACAGTAACACATTCTTGCTCAAGACAGTGACTCACTGCGATATTCTTGTCTCAGCAAAAACCACCTAACAGCAGATAACTCCACAATGTGATTCCTGACAGCAGAATCAGAGTTTAACTGGGCCAAAGGGCAAAAAGGATGATAGTTGCTAAAAGAAGAAGATTTACTAAATCCTTTTTTTCACTAATGCCCAAAATACAACCAAACACACAAAAGGCTTATAGACATATGGAGGAGTGATGACCTTAGCAGTGCCCAGAAGGAGAAACTGGCACCTTTCCAGCTACCAGTCCACACCTCATACTGTAGACCAAGCTCAACTTGAATCAGCCACCCTGCGGTTCCCAAGTCAGGGCGCTACAGACTGAGCTGCTGCCGCCTCTATAAATTTAGTTTGGCTACTACTGTTGACATTTTTCACTGTGTTATCATGCAGTCAAACAAGTGTTCAAACTGAAGCAGCGGAAAATATTGAACTTAGCTTATCTAAGTTTAACCATGGACAGTATAAAACATGGATGTATGGGCAAAGACATGGAGTGTGGTTGGAGGGGAAGTGGGCTAAATGAAGCTTGGCTGCTCAAACAAGCCACCTGTAATGCTACCTACCTGTTAATCAAAGCAGCCATGCATTAATTCTGCATAACTTTAAGCCTTAGTATAATTTGAATAGGTTCTTTAAGAATTCATCCTCAGTACAGTTGTCATGAATGGGGAGACCAAAACTGTTTTTTGTACCAGGCTGTAAGCATGTTTATTTCTGCTGTGAAGTTGGACATTTTAACATGGGGACTTATGGAGACTGACTCACTTCTGGAGCCAGCCTCTGACTCACTTCTGGAGCCAGCCTCAAGTGGACGTTTGAGTATTACCCCCCCACTCGTTGCCGCAGCGATACGCAGACGTTCTAGTCAATGTTTCAAACCCCACCGGTTCTGTCGTGGTCCGGTTCTGTAACACTCCTTGTAGGGTTTGAAGTCACGTGCAGGACGGAACAAAATAGGGCCGCAGGTGCGAAGGTGACAGAGATGTGTGTGGTGGAGTTTCGGGGTTAGGTTGCCACTTGAGCTTGACAGAAAACAAAGAGCAATGTAGACTGTGTGTTTTGTGGATTACTTAGCTCTAGCTAACTCAACTCACAAGTTAGCTTGGAGGCAATTATCTTAGCTTAGCATAAAGAATGGAAGTGGGCAAAAATGCTAGCCTGACCCTTACCATCAATTAACACATTACACATTACATTACATAGAAACAATGAGCCATTAGAAAGTAAACAAAAGTTAAAATGCCAGCTTATTGTTGAAGGCCTCCCTCTGTTATTTCAATGAGGTTGCACAACACACAAGATGAAGGTGAGACATCACGGAGAAGCTCACAGGCATCCTAGGAGTGATTAAAATGCAGCTTTCTGCAGAGCAATTTTGATCATATTGTTTCTCTCATTATATAGTTTTTAATTGAAAAAAAATTGTAAATTAATTGCGCTAAAACTCATTTTACAAAAGGATCCTAAAAGGAACATTAATACTTCAAATGCCATCTTCATGCATGAAGAAAAAAAAAACTTTCTGCATTGCTGAGTTATTTCTATAGAGTTAGGGAGTAAATGTGCTTTTTAAATTAAGACGAGCTAATCATTCAAAATGGAAAACAGCTTTTGACAATGTAATCTTTGGGTTTCTGGGCTTGTTTTGTGGCTCTTACTGTAACCAGTGTAATGTTTAAATATTTCTCATACTGCTACAATGGAGTCGGATAACAGAAATTTGTCCATACAAACAGACAGAGCTTTGTTTTGACTGTTCACACATCGACTGCAGGAAAGGTAGATTTCTACACCAACAGTAGCAGCAACTAGACCTGAATGCACTACAGCCACACTTGCTTCACTCATCATTTTTATAATACCGTAAAAATATTGTAATTATATTATTAAAGAATTCTGGGGAATGTAGGAAAGTATTGACTGAAGGGGACAGTGAAATACAACAGGCAGGTTGAGAGAAAGTAGGTAGAAGTTAGATCCTATTTTAGAGTCAACATGATAGTTTAGCTGAAGGTGGAGTATTTCTTAGAACTACACAAACTACACAAGTAGTACAAGAAACGGCAGTAAGTAAAGTAAGTTACTGCTGAAGTACTATTAAGCAAGAACCCTAACTGTGGGTTTGGAGCATCTGAAATAGAAAACTAGAACAGGGAGCAGAGCAGCCCAAAACCCTTGAAACCAATCTCTAGTTATCTACCGATTCCTTTGCTATCTCAGTGTTACAGCCCAAAATGTTGTCAGCTGACAGATAACCACTGTGCAAACTCTTCTGTATAATCACTCTGAGCAAGTCACTGATCCGTCTTTTACAGACAACATATCAAATCAGAGCTGACTGACTGACAAGCTACAGTCTTAGCAAAGTCAAAACAGTCTCATTCAGTCTGATCTGTTGAGAGAGTTAATGTAGAAGTCACACATTGTATTGATATAGCTATTGGTGCTGGTTACTTTCAAAAGAAATGATCACTTTATGAATTATGATGTTTTGATTTTCATAGATTAAACTACCAAAAAAGAATATAAAGCACTTAGACTTAGCTCTACGACAACACGTGACAATGACATGAATAATAATCATCCAAGTCTGTGAGGGTTCTCAGTTATCCAGGTCATCTTTCTATGAGAAGAATCTTGGATGAGAGATGAAACGTCTTCACATCCATTTGCCCAAGATTGAACCCTTCTCACATAATCATCCAATGTAATATAACATAAAAAAGTGGTTTTGCTTTAGATATACACTATTTATATTTAGATATAAACTATTAGTGCTTGGAACACCAGCAGCAGATGAATGATGATGTAATGTGGTTCATTCCTTTAATTTCAATATTATTTAAATATTTGTCATGTGAGAAATCTTTAGCACAGAGACTGACTGGATTTGTTTTTAGCCTAGCTTGGTACAGAGACTGGAAGCAAAGGAAACTACTAGCCGAGCTTTGTTCTAAAATATATTTCCACACGTCCTCAGTTGTCACTTTGCACGTGGTGTGTATGACATTGGTCCGGCTCAGTTCATGCTTACCGTAGCTGACAAAGCAGTCTGCTGTTTCACTTCTCACAAGTCACTCTCAGTTGGCTATCAGCTGCATTTCAGCAGGGTCAAATACATGTGCCTTTCACCTTAACAGGTGTTTCAGTCTGAAGTATGTGACTGGGTATGTGCTGGAGATACAGTCTATCAGTGTGTTAGTTACATAAAAGCTGGCCCTGAGTCGCGTCGCGTGCTGGAATGTAAATGTTATGACAGTGAAGTGAAGTGAACAGGTACATGAGGTGAGGACAGTATCTGCCTTCTGTCTGTTTATCACACTCACATGAATGGACAGTGTCTAATGTAAAATAATATGACACAATAGTCTGGTTATCCTTTCCATTAATATAAAAAAAAGACTGATTAGAAAAAAGAGAATAAATAGCTCTGCAAATGGAAGAAATTCATAAAAACAGACTGACATCATCTGGTTTCCCCTAAGTTCAAGAATTATGACCCTGTTCTTAAGCGCTTTCTGTGCTTTTTATTACCTCTCTTTAATTATATATTTACTTGTATGGCCTGCAAACTACATCAGCGTCATTCCTTGTTTCCAGCTGCAGAACAGCTGTTTTTAGCATTAATCCACAGTATCAACTTAAAATGAGAAAGTTAGCAACTGTCTGAAGAACATGGGCTAGTTTAAGTCCAAAATACTTGTTTTAGCAGTTGGTGAGGACCAAACCAGGCCAGAAACTGTTAATTGGACATGGAAAAGTCATCAAACTCGAAATCAGTGCTAATATATGTCCATGTCTGCTGGATGGGTAAAAGTGACTAACTGCTTGCTAACATATTAGCTCTAAGAACTATTTAACGAAGTCTGAAGTCTATTGTTCTTTTTAACAGCACTCGTATGCCCTTTGTGTTCCCTTTTGCCTCGCCTCCCTTTGTTAAGAAAAATTAAACTTCAAACGAACCCGATTCAGTTGTCAATTTTCATTTCTTATCCTCATCTTATGTTACTGCTCTCAAAACGAGCCGGGTCGTAACAAGTGCTAATATCTTTGTAGTCATTTTTTTGGTTGGACCTACTTTGGGCACTATAAGCTCTAAACAGCTGCCTGCTTATCATCCAGGAAGGTACAGCATAACATTCATTGTGTTTGTGTCTACTTGTTGAATGGAAGTTCAATATTCACTCTCCGTTTAGCTCAGTTTTTGGTATCCACCAAGACCTGTGAAAGAAATTTGGCTCTGTAGCCAGCTTGGTGAAGCCGGTAAATGCTCTACCAGCTTCACCAGCTAGCCGCTGTGTAATTTTTGGTGTTGAGCAGGTGGAAGACATAAGGTTTATCAGAGCTTTTTTCCCTGAAAAGAGCTGCTGCATTATCAGTGATAAGAGCAATAAGAGTGAAACCAAAACAATGAGCTGAAAGATGCTAAAATACTCTTCAGGGCAGCTGCAGAGTAAGTGATATCATTGCGAGTGACCCCTTTTATGTTACATTTGACAAGAGAGCAGACAAGAGCAAGAGCAGACAGTAACCTGGATGGATTTTGTTTGTAGCATCCATCAACTGAAGACCCATGTGAAAACTGAAGGATAAAGACCTCCCAGCTTGTACTAGGTGTACCTGTAATGGCCACAGAGCTTGTGCCGCTCTTTTATGTCAGTGTCACATCTCTGATTTATACTGAGTATACTCTGCGGCTGTGGGCTTGCATTCCACTGAATGATGTGGAACATTTACTGCTCTACAGTTTGTGCAGATCTGCCATGCATAAAATGTTTTGCTTTTTTTTCCATTAGGCAACATGAACCAGATCTGGCCTCCTGTGAGTTTCCACTAGAAATCATTGCAATAAGTCATCTATCTCCAGTCACTTGACCTGACCAACACTTCAGTTAGTGGTTTTCAGCGTAGACACAATGTGATTCAGAGTCTCAAGATGATTTCTCTGCTTTTTTTTTTTTTTACCACTTGGAGGATGTTAGATATTTTGCTGGTCCAGAAACTGACATGAAGTTATCAGCCTGTCATTATACATGACTCAGACTACGAGAGTCACCTAAAAGCCAGCCTAAACAGTAAATGTAAAGTCATTCACTCGTACTGTATGTGGCACAGTTTCTGGCTGGCTGACATACATCAGCTGGAGGCAGGACGATATGACATCATTTATGCTGGCTGACTTTTTGGTATTTGTTATTTATATAGTGATAAAAGCGTATGAGCAAAGTGATAACAGAAAGGCACGGGACGAAATATAAACACGGTTTTGAGAACCTGAACCGTCTTGAGTGACGCAGCATTGCCCTTCAGATAAAAAAGAATGGTCAAAATTGATACAATAGACCAGAGATAGCCGAGTTTTGGTTTCTACCATAGCGAAATACCAGATCCTAATGCAGCTCAGTAGCTTCTTTCCTACCCTACCTAACATTTGGAAGCTCCATTAATGTGTAAAAGCAGTTTCAAGCCTATTGCATTGGCAAAAGGTGTTCTTATAGTTATTGAGATGTTAATATTCACTTAGTCACTCATCTATGTGCATCAAACAATAAATGCTGCAAAAAATTAAGTACTCTTGATACCTCTGAAATGTATAGCCAGTCTCATGTGTCCCTATGAGGAACTCCTGGCTTAACAAGAAGAAATAGTCCTCATGACAACTGTTGACTGTGTTTTGTGGATTAACTCGCATAATTCACAAGAGGTACGTTAGCCTGGGGTTGCTTAGCTTAGCTCAGCTTCGAGGCATAAAGACTGGAAGTGAGAACAGAATGCGAGCTTGGCTCTGTCCACAGAAGCCTACCACACAATTGTAGTTTCAGGCAATATGCTCTGCAACACTAAAAACACATAGTGCTACTGATCTTTCTGGTTCAACCCAAACCCTGAAAAACAGTTCCAGACCATTATCCCTTCTCAAGATCACCAAGTTTCCAAAGCACTTTATTTCAGGCTGCATTTATGGGAAAATGATACACATGTAGAAAGTGTTTCATTCAGCCTGTGTATACTGTACTGATAGATGGTATATTATGGTCAGAAACTTAAATAAAGAGAGCTATACTGTATTATGAATATATATGAATTCCCCTTGTCCTTCCTCTATCCTGTCCTTTACCTCATGAGAAATTAACCAATAGCTTGTCTGCTGTTGACCAAACCTCCTGTCACTCATTAACTCTGTCAGGTCATACGAGCTTTAATGCTAATGTGGCTGCTGTCAGATCACACCATTTATCCGTTTCTTAATCTTTCATCTCTGGCCTCCTACTATATTTGTAGGTTTTGTCATGCAACGACATATAATGATTGACTTCTTTGGGGACTATTAGGTCAGAACAGTTTGATCCAGGGCACAGGAACACGGAGGAAAGAAAGTCACTGAATAACATCTTTTACATTTTTGTGAATACTTTTTTTGCTTTTTTTTGCAGGTCGGATTCAAACCCTGGCCCACTGCGGCAAGGACTGAGCCTTTGTACATGGGGTAGATGTCTATCAACCGTGCTAACCAGCACCCCAATATTTAGGCATTTTAAGCCTTGTGTGCTTCTGTCATGTTTGTCTTTATGTCCTTTAGGGATGCACACACACACACACACACACACACACGCTGAAATTATACTCCAGCATCATACTACAGTATAGTTCTTTATTTTACAGAGAGAAGCACATTATCAAACAGGAACATTTAAACTACAGTTAAGACTTCCTCTCCTGTCATGTTGAAGGAACAGTGGAAAAGATAAATAGTCTTTGGTGACATACAGATATACAGATATAACACATAAAGATAACTTAAATACATTACTTTCTTTAAATAGTCTGGCTAAATATATATATATATATATATATATATATATATATATATATATAAATTTATATATTCACAGGTGCGCACGATGTTCAGTCATCCTGACGTCACATGGAGTGCACTGACATCTTCAGACAAAAATCTCAAATTCAACATTTACAAAGGAAACCTCGTCCAACTTTCACAAGTTCATTATAACGTGAGAAATTCAAGAAACTATCGACACACGTGTTCACGTTAAAGTGCTTTCCTGTGACCCTAAAGGAGATCATGTGACTTTCAAATGGAAAATCAGCAACAACAACAACAAAAAAAACCTACTGCATCTACTGTATCTTACAGAACTAACAGAAACATTTCATACGCAATAACTCTGCACTGTCTGCACTTTCTGTTTGCAATAGAGAGCCGTGAAAGCTCTGGGTGTTTCTACGGGGAGGTATTAGCGGTCGTGCACAGTTTGCTCGCACAACTCGACTTGACGCAATGTCTGATGTCACAAAAATATACTGCGCAAAAGAAAATAGAGCACAATTGTCCGGAGCACAGATCAAACACAGGAGATAAGTGTCCTGATAGGCTACGTACAGCAGCTCAAACACACTCACACACACACACACATATCGCTTGTGTGTGTGAAAACATTTCATAAAGCAGAGAGATCCACCCGGGTTTTAGAGCGTTTGAAAAGCCTTTTAATGATCCGTCACGAGACATTGATTAGCTCCATTACAGCAGAGAGAATGGCATGTTTCACCTCAGCAAGCCTTTGAACAGATTAGATTTAAGACTAAAGAACCACTGATTATTACCCTGTGACCTCCAGGCCCCCATGAGAAGACAGCCATGACGGGGCTGAGACACTAAATATAAAAAGTAACTGTTGATGAATAAAAACAAGGCTGAAGACACAAAGTAACATAAGATAGAAGACACAGGTGGAGATATAAAAGAATACACTATTATATGATTTAAGTCACATCCCGTAAAGTCATTTGATTCGTCAAGTATTGCCAGGTATTTGGTGAATATAAACTGTTAGACTTTTAGGAATACTAAACTTTAATGTTTGTGAAATTATATGCAGAATAACAACTCCTAAAACACTCCTGTGACTGAATACATAATCTAAGTACGTAGATCAGAAAGTGGGCCAACAGTCTGGCCGGTAATCCTACCATGAAACACTCAAACACTCTCTGCAAGTTAAGATCAGACTCCTGTATAGTTAAGTCTTGGAATAGACGTGTAAAGTATGTAAATAATATGTAATATAATTGTGTTTCTCACCTAGGTTTTATAGACATGGTTGCATTTTTTAGGAAAGTTTAAAGCCTGTCAAATTTTAGCATGCTTAAAGAGTAGGACTTGACCTCAAATCATCATCCGCCCACCATTTCAGACACAGACATATATAGAAACAAGGAAACACTGGGGTGTGTTTTTATGTATTCCTACCAAGCTACTTTGCGTACATATTTGAAATTGGGCAGCCTTACGCCTAACATTTTGGTCGCTGTGGTCTCTAATTAGAAACCCACAAAGTAACAGTAGAGCCGACATCTCGGGACTAATTTAAACCCATTTAATGTACTACATGTGAACAACAAACGCGCCCGTTGCTGCCAACAGAATTGTGTGTATACCACAATGTGTTGTCAAGTATTGGTTTTATTTGGCCAAGATATTTTACCTCCACCCCAGAACAATGGAGGTGAATGGAATTCTGTCTGTGATGTTCAAAACAGTAATGTTTCTTTTCAAAATATTCACGTTACTCCAAAATGTGCTGCAAAAATATGGGAACATTGTTGGGTTTTTCTAATCTTGTGACCCTTTAATATCTGCTTCAGGGCTGCCTGTGTGCATATGTATTGACATATGTGCCACAGGCCTTGTTCTTTATTTATTAATGTTGAATGTGAAGACCATGGGAGGCTCAGGGCCCCCCCCCCCCTCTCCTGCTGTGGCGGCACAGAAGACTGAAGTGATTAGGTCAGGTTTATTAAACTGCTGTCAACCTAAAGTCCTGACTCGCAAGGAGAACTTATGAATCACGTGAAGGGGCTAATATTTCAGACTTGGCGTCCCTTGGGGGGAAAATGCCAGCAGCGGTGCAACGAGGCCCTGATCCATGGCTCCAAGGTTCACTTTACCACCTACTGTGTTGGCCCGACAGGCCGCTATAATGCAACACTGTAACTGATCCTTTGCAAAGTCAGTTTCTTCCAAGTCACTGGATGCTTACCCTTTGCTTCATTTTCAGCACAGAGTTTATGTGGTTAAGTCCTGACTCAGAATGCTCTTAAACTCGGGTGTAACCCAAGCGCTGTGGCAGGTTTCAGATGTAAACTGTGGTCCTGAAAGACAAAGTCCTGCTGAGTGACGAATCCCCATCTCAGCTGAGAGCTTGCAGAATATTCCAGGGATGTAAGCTTTCATATTGGAATTGTATATGCTGTTGTGAAATAACCAGGGAGCTCCAAAGTTGACGAAAAGGGAGTCGAGAGGTAAAAGGGTTCACTGAGTCATTTATAAGGTCTTGGGGAATACATTGGTTTTGACAGGGCTCCGCCTCTGAGTGCAGGTTGAAATCCACATTAGGGGCTTAAGTGTTTGATCAATGAGCCACGGGATAACTATCGCTGGGGAGGTCAGCTAGCAGACAGGACCAGGCCACTCAATGGTGTTGAGGACAAGCCTTCATTCTTACATTAACAGGATTAAGACGTCAAACAAAGGCCTCTTGGCTTCTTTTGAGCGTTCATGAGGGAGAACCAAAAAGACTTTGACCAGACTTGAACGTCCTTCAGAGGTTCTCAGGATGGTGGGACAACTCAGATATGGGGTTTCAAAGACGATTCAGTCAGAATCTTGAATTTGATTCTTCAAATCCATCATTTAGCACAAAGAGTAGAGACGCACAAGAGTCATTTCAGAGGAGTATAATTGTCATTTTGAAAAAGATAAACAAATGGACTACATCAACTCTAATGCCAAAGCTACCAGTAATACATTAAGAGATAAATAAATGGATATATAGATAGACTTGCTGTGGGTGTTTGGAGGTGTCAATTAACTTATCCATAACTATGGGGGCTCCTGGGGTTAATGGGGGATGAGTCTTCTCTTCCACTCTGACCAATGAGCTGATAGAGTCGGTGGCTGAGGTTCTGCACTTGGCATGTTCCCAAGACGCAACCCACCCTCATCAGCTGGGCATGCTGGGGGTAGTGGTGACCGCCTCTCGATCCTGAGTGGGCATGGCGACGAGCTCTTAGTGCTCTCCTCTCGCCCCGTGAAGCTTCAGTGGGTCGTGCCCATGCCAGGCTCGACAAGGCTGCTTTCACGCCTGAAGCCGGTTGGTGTCTCAGGAAATCGCGCAGCCATTTTGGAAAATTGCCGGGGGCTGAGGAGGGGGCGGTGACCTGAGTCTGGCCTTCCAGCGCTGATGCTTTATCCTTACTCTGGTCAATGAGCTCGTCAAGGAGGTCCAACCTGAGGAGAAAAGAGAACCCAGGTTAAAAATCTAAGCTATCAGCATGCTAACATGCTCACAATAGCTTAGCAATTAATGTTCACCATGTTTAGCATGTTTGTTAGCACCTGTTAGCATGCTAACACCAAAGTCACTATGGGGACCCATGACTCAAAATTTGATGGTAATACATCCAATTTAGTCTGAACCAAAGTGGTGGACTGACTGAGCTAGCTACATAGCTAGCATGGCTAATAAAGTCAAAACACATAGAAACCTCAAGGTCTAATTGTTTTCTACACCTGTGGATGGATTTTTTGGACCTTCAGTCATGCATACACCTGCCAGCAAAGTTACTATAGCAACTAATGCTGTAAGGGCACAGGTAATTCTGCAGAAATCTGATTAGCCGTGCAAAGCAGCTTTGATAAACAAATCATTTTTGCCTGCTGTCTGGACACAGCATGGCTCTCTGCACATCATCCATCCATGTGGACACCATGCTCATCTCTTAATGCACTACATAAAAGTTAATGGCTTTTCACATGTTGCCTAAAACAACATGTGCTCTGAGTCAGCCTCTCCTATTACATTATACAATCAGAACCTGCACCTGCGCTGCATTTTAATGCCCAGCTGGGTTTCCAGAGGTGAACATGGAAATCTCCGCTGAAAAATGAAACAAACTTTTAGAGTTTAGAGTCTATCTGATGCATATCAATGTGTTTCAGGCCTTAATAAGGCTTGTTTCAATACAGTGAAACTGTAAATATCTCTTGCCAAATATACATATTTTCTCAGTAACTCCTTGTAGTATCTAGCCAGGCAGATAGTTTTGGTTTTATGAACACAGGTTGTAAGATATCAGTTTGTAAAACTCATCTGACCAAACCTGACCAAGTAAAAAATATTTACAAAAACCTGTTTTTTTAGTGAGCACATCAGACTAAATGACGTGTTAAGATGGACGGGTTCTGCAGTGCTTGTGGACTGGCGGGTACAGGCCGTTCAGCAAACACGGCGTTGACCAACTGGCCATCTGTTCATTGTTTGACAAAGACAGTCACTTCTCACAACTTGACCCTGCAGCTCTTCGCTGAACTGTCGCCACTGTGTTTGTACAGCGCAGAGTGACTCAAATCCCTGAGTGTTAACCCATCACCACCACTCAAGGTCATAGAGAAGTAAATAGAGTGCTGTTCTACTTGGCAACCGGAGATAAATAGCATGAAAATGAGATTTAAATACAGCATCAGGGTAAATATATCTGACATTTACTTTCCTGAGTCAAAGGAGAGAAAAGATTCCACTGCATCAGGTTTGGCACTATTTTTCCATGTTCTAAGGGGCAGAAGCCTGATCTAATTATAAAAAGTGTGTTCCACTTGTGAAATGCTGACTTGTGTTATTTCCATTTAGAACACTCACTCATTGTGAGAGATGACACCACAGCAGACAATTACTCTTCCAGTCCGTGCTATGGTGGGTATGGGAGTCGTCTGTAAAATGTGAAGACTTTGGTTTATTCAACCAGTTCGGCTTTCTGGCTCACTGCTGACAGGTCTGGTAGCTTGTAGGAGACCCTCTGTCCAACAGTGGCAGTGGCTAAATAAATAGTTGCGCAACGCCAGGCCACAGACGGAGGCAAGCACTATTTCCAGGACAGGCTTGGTGTGCCGTGGTGCCACATCACCAAGTTACACCCACCTGATCTGCACAGTAAAAGTCACATTTGACTGCACAGGAAAGCTATTCACATTGGTCACAAGGCAGCAGCGGTGGCCATGCACCAAATTTCCATATTTTTAAGTCAGTAATAACTATGACTCCTATTCTGGCTTCATTCTTCTACACAAGACAGAACCTGTAATCTGAGGTATGGATGACTCCGCATTTTTTGTCATTTGGATCGTGGAGGTCAAAAGTTTAAATTAAGAACAAAAGAAACTCATCTTGTCTAAAGTAGAAAGATTTTATACCCAGGGTGGGATTAACCCGGTATGAAGCCCCAGTATTAAAAGTTACCTGTTGGCCCCTGTCAACCAGGTAGGTAATAATGTTGTTGTCTCCTTTAACCCTTTGCAAAGACCCTATCGTTTGAGTTTATAAGGTGCTTTAATGGACCCTTTGGGGTCCAAAAGGGTCTGGAACCCCGGCTCAGTTGCATGCTTTGCCTGGTAGCTAATCCAGCTTTGTTTATGTGTACTGTGTAGGAGATTAAGTTATAAACCCTGTAGAGAACAGACTGTAATGTAAGAAAAGCTGTCCCTTTGCTATCTATGACAGCAAGGATTGACCTTTCTATGATGTTTGGTAGATTACCCAGTAAATGTGGTATACTAATTGTCTTATCTGAGCATCTTAGAATAATAAATTGTGTTGTGTGCATTGTGTTCCTGGCCCTGTCCATCACTCATAGCTGGACAAGATGCTCAGGCTTCCTAATAACTTTTCTACAATCTAACATAAACCCTAATCTTCCAACTGTTCCAATCATCAGTGGGCTACTGGAATTCTCCCTGGAGGAGTGAGGATGAAGAAGGCAGATAATGTCTGCTCTTTATATAAGGTACAATGTGTTTGTGTTTCGTGTCTAGAGGTCTTGTTTGATTTTCAAGTTTTGCAATGCAGTGGTTTAGCTGCTTGCTGCTAGTTTCAATTAAATTCAAATATGTGTTACTATTTAAATAGTAATCTCTACGGGGAAATTGAAATGTCATATTTTATGTTTAATAGCTGTGTGAAATATGTGTAATGGAGGTGAAAGCCAAGACCAAGTCCTGAGTCAGCCAGCCCAGAAGCAGCTCCTGTTACATCCTCTGCAAAAAGACTTCCAACTTCTGTGCTTTTTCTTCCAGGACTTCTGACTGATCTCACAAGACAGGCTAATTTGGCTATTAAGAGCTTAATCCCACAACTCCAAGTAACGGAGATCTCCATGATTGGCAGAAGATCAAAGATATCCAAGCTACTTTGCCTTTAATTGTTCAGCCTGCTGTGGTTTCCGACGCCTTGCATGGCCTTAGCTTAAGGGCTTTAAACTAAAATTCCATTTAACTGAAGATGATTTCTAAGGATTTGGTGGTTGGATAATAGGCCAAGCTGATCCTTTTACGCTGCCTTGTTTGGTTTTTATTTTGTATAAAGCTCACAGCATTGCTGCCTTTAAGGTAAGGAATCAAAACTGGGACCCATGTTGATGGCAAACATCAGATGACATGCCCTTCCTATAGGGAGTAAGTGGCCCCTTATCCTGAGGGCTGAGTTAGGCTAGAAAAGAAATAGTTTGTATGAACTATGTGTTGTCTGACCATGTCGCAAAGCACCTTAAAGTAGGTGTAAATGTCGTGACGTAGCCTCACCAGTTCCCAGTTCTGACAAGTACTTCCAATGTAGTATGCTGGCACCTTACCATAACCCCAAACTTACCCCTACAGAGGGTAAGCGCTCCCTCACCCCAACCCTAGTACCATGCTGGTGATACACTACATGATCGCCACAAACGCTGAAGCTTACCAAGGGCAACCTTAATCAGCAGTAAATATGGCACATTCATTTGTAATCTCCTACTAGGCAGTGGGGAGATTGTTAGTAGCGAGAAGCAGGACAAAAATAACTGAAATGTGATTTATGTCACAAGAAACACTGGTATTATTTGTTCAGGGAGCAGTTCTGCTTTCATAACTTCCTCCTTAATGGGTTGTGAATTATTTTATGCAAACAAAAGTGGACCATACTTAGAACAGACAGGAAATTACACTGATAGACGGGATACCAAGTTAAAAACTATATGTCTACTCTGAAACTGTTATTCCAATGTGAGTAGATAAAACACTCACAATCACATCATCAAACAACTACAGGTTTCCTCTCCCCTTAGAGAAGTCGTCTTTGTTTCCTTTTGAGCCTTTTGATCCACACTCTCGATATAAGCTACTCCTCTTATACATACAGTATACATGTGCATTCATGCCTCATTCATGGTTTTCTGTGTTTGAGACCTGCTCTTTAAGGATGTGGAGGGTGGAATTTAGGTCTTAGCCATTAATCCACAGTGGAATTCTAGGCCTGTTTGGTCACAGCTCCTCCTCACCCTCCTCAACTTCTGCTTGGGTTTGGTCAGATTGACCCCCGCGGAGCCATATGACTGTTTATACTGTACATATATCTCTGAGCAGTCCAAGACAAAATTCCTGTTTACAGCATGCAACAAATTAAAGAAGACATATGAGAAGAGGCCTCTCTGGAGATGATTTACAGCTGAGGTAGTCCTGGTTTCAATCATTCTGCAAGCATAAAAGTGGTTTTCTGAGATGTGTATTTCTGATGTATACTCGCTAAAGAGAGAGCAATGTTGTTGTCGTTCTTTGATAAGGGGTAAACATGTCAGAATATGGATAGCAAATCAAGAGGATGAACCCAAAGCCAACTCCAGCAGAGTGGCTCAACAAAACATCCACCAGGCAGGAAGCCACCCTGTGTGAGATGAATTCAGTCTGTTTCTCAGGTAAATATTATGTTAAGAGTATCTACGTTGGACGTCTGAACCCCACGCTGTTCAAATCATGCTTAGAAGAGTGGGTTAATGATTTAACAAATCATTTGGGGGAAAACATGACTTTATTTGGCCTTGAAAGAAAAAACAACTTGCATCCACAACTCATACACACAGACTGATTTGTCATGTCATCGTACCCTGGTCCAGATGGGCTGCAAACCAGCTTTTCATGTCTTCCGTCTCGAGGCAATAAGCCACTTTCTGCTTGTGGAATTTGTATTGTAAAGCTGCCTCACTGTTAAAGCCATATTTAACTTATTGTTTGGCTGCAGATCCCAGCTATTTACCCTTACAAAAAGAAGCCACAAGATGTTATGTAAAACGACAATGAAGGGTATGTGGGTTGCGTGTGATTCCAGGAACATGCAATTTCTCCTTGTTTGGAGAGCGCCCATCAGGCATTGTTAAAGCGTCTATGTAGGATTTTGTCCTGTCCTTATCAGGACACATTGGGACAACATGGACACAAACACAGAACAGGGGAAGGAATGACAGACATCTCAGCTCAGGCATACTCAGTGTCCAACAGGGGCGCAAAAATGTAGAGTAGTCATGCCTGTTATTATCATGCTGTCAGTATCTGATTATAATAGAACAGGATGTGCTCAGTGGAGTTAAGAGAAGAATTTACTGTCCTAATAAAAGCCAGACAGGACATTTATGAGAGATGCGCAAAGTGAGAAACGTGGCTTGTGAAGCAGAAGTGATGGGGGAGGGAAATCTCTCACTGTGTTGACTAGTGTATAGACTGTGATCACCCACAGTGCTGAAGGTCTTCATAAAATTATCCAGGTGGTTGCAGAGAAATAAGCACTTCCTGCTACCACAAAGATTGAGGTTTGAGCAGGCAGCAGCCTAAGCGGCTGTGAAATGAAGCCAATGCAGAAGTGCCAAAAACTTCAGTTCCTTGAACGGCCACTTGAGGCTGACTCCAACACTGAATCATTTTCCATGAGCCCTCGTTTTAAAATGTCCTACTTCTTCAGAAATCTGTGGGTGACATTACAGACACGGCATCCATGTTTTATACAGGCAAACTGTGTTACATTTGACTTGGACTGCTGTACCAAAGAGCAAAGTTGTGTTGGTGGTGGGAAGCCAGTGAGGGATTGTGATCCTGTTGCTGTATTAGTGACTCCTGCTGGTTGGTCAGGGTTTAGTTGAGGTTATACCCAACAGAGGCCATGTATAAAACACTGCACGGCAGTCATACTGAAAGATGGCGTACTCACAAAAAAGCACAGACATTTCCGCACATAACCAGGTGCACACCAGGTCCTGCGCACCTTTCTTTTAAACATCCCCAAAAACATGAATGTACCACTTATCCTGCATTGCCTCCTCCCATCAATTACATGCAAATAACGCCAGCACTGTGTCACCTACTGTCCTAATCACAATGAGTTCCAGGAGGATAACTCTTGGCAATCTGAGTCTGCTCATAAGCCAGTCCATCACTCATCAAATACACTTAATTTCCTACTCCTACTGCATTTTCTTGCCCGGGGAGATCTGAGGGCCTCGCCTTCTGTGCGTCATGGATGTTTGTGCACCTCAGCAACTCTATAGTCTCTGACGTGTGTTCAAATCTCTATGTCATGTAAACAGACAAAATTGCAGTTTTCCCTGACAATCTTGGCACACTAAGTAAGGGAATTCTAATCTGTGGGAAATTTGTTTATTTGAGACCCTCATATTTAGGACAAGATACCGGTAGTGGGAAAACTAGAGCATTTTCCTCTAGTTTGAGTTTTGGCCTTTCTGACGTTGAACATTATTCACATAAATGATCAAGCAATTATAGAGTATTATCAGTCGACATAATTATGGTCTCTCATAGACGACATCAAAGACATCACAGTAACTGGAATGGAAACTTTATTTTGAAACATTTGGCAAGTTTAAGTACTTTCACAGAGACAGGCACAGAGTTTGCGTCACGGGCCATCCATTCTCACGAATGGTCTTGAGTTTGCGTCACGAACCGCACGTTCTCACGACTGATCTAAAGTTTGTGTTACGGGCCTCACGTTCTCACACCATGTAGGATTACGCATCTCACCGTGTGTGAAAGCCAGCATACGCAACCTTATTGTTCGTGTATGTCATTTAAACATGAAGCCTGGTGAGGCTGCCCTGAGTCTATGTGCGAGGAAGTATGGGAGTGTGGACATATCTACACCTTAGAGTCATAGTGTGCATAGTTGCTAAAACATGCTACAAAATATCAAATTATTCAGTATAGAAGTGATTTTTGAGCTGAGACTTTTGATTACTAATGTGAAAACACAGATTAAATTATGCAGATGACCCAATGAGGACAAGGACATTTTTTTTTACATATAAATCCCTCTTAATTGCTTCATCGGCTGTATAAAAAAAAAAAAAAAAAAAACACTTTCCAACCTTGATGGGAATCATGGGGGATTTACCGTGCTGTAGGAACACAAACAGAGAGCGGACAGAGGAGCCTGGCTTCACTTGGGTACACTTGGGTTCTAGCAGCAGGTGAACACACACACTTTGATACATAATACATGCATGCAAGAGACGCTCACCTGGAGGAGAGGTGCACTCCCAGATCTTCTTACATTGTTATATTATTAGCGCTTTCTGAGAAAAGACTTGCTTTTCTTCCAGCGCCCTAACCTACAGCCTCAGTGTAGGATCTGTCTGTTACTGATTGTGGGCACTTGGTTTTTCAAACACATGTGTAAGACTGTTTTCAGTTCACTTGCATGGCTCACTTGTGTTTCTTTAAACGCTGGAGGAAATGATGTAGCAAATTCCAAATTTGGTAAAACGGGCCACTTATATTGTTGTTGTCCTCTCACGTGTACATTAGAGCTACAACTATTAGTCAACTAATTGATTAAACACTCATCAGAAACGCTATTTTGATAATCAATTAATCATTTAAATTGTGAAAAATTCAGTTTTCAGCCTCTCAAAAATGGAGATTTCCTATTTGTCTCTGTTTATATCATATTAAACAGAATATGTTTGTGTCCTATGACAGCACAAGACATTCACTTGAACTCTGTGAACCTGGGGAAGACATTTTTTTCACTATTTTCTGATATTTTATAAACCAAATGATTCGACTGATATAGAAAATAACCTAATGAAAAAAAATCATTAGCTGCAGCCGTAGTGTACATCAAATGAAACCAAAAAATGCAAATGGTTGCTGCTAAAATATCAAATCTGCTCCCGCACACATTTTAGTGTTGACTGAGTTCTTGTCTGATTTTGCTCAGTCACAGCTTGAAGGTGATGTATAAACCAGAGGGGCTGCACAGAGGGAGGCCCTTCAGAGGCCCCAGGCTTGTCTTTTGTCCTGACAGTCTCCCTCCCTCCCACTGCTGTACTGACACGGCCAGCTGCTGTGGATCCAAAATCCACCAGAAGAGGGCATTCACACACCGGCTCATCCACATTCCTCTCTGCTCCTCAACAATGCAACTCTTCACACGTATTGCATCGCTGGCCGCCCCCCCCAACGCATCAGATGGAGCACTCTACTGTACGTGTGTTGGACTGTTAGTAATCAAACTGGTTGTTATGCTGTTGCCTAATGTTTCATGCAGGGCTTTTGTGATTAAAGCTCTGCCACTTACGAGATGGAAAAGTACAGGTGCCACTCAGTGCCTCACAAGATCCTTTACAATAGTCCTGGTATTTCTGGCGGGGCCATTCATGAGACAAACTGGTTCTCCCACCTTGGAAACAACAGTTTTTCATACAATATCTCAGGGAGATTAAACCAAACAGAACCTCTATAAACAGTTACTCATGTGATGGATCGAGAGGTGGAAGAAGAAGAAAAAGAAAACAAAAAAAAGAGAGAGTGATCATCTTGAGAACTGTTTGAATTGCTGAACAGATTTTAGATAACAGTAAACGGACAGTGACTTGCCACAGACTCATATTTACTATAGATCTGCTGTAAAATGCAGAATGTGGGACAAATGTCACACTTTAATCTCACAACGCCACGTGCATGACCTCATGATCAGTTACTGTAAACTTTATCCTGCTTTCTATTTACTGAAAGGAAGAGTGACAGCCCACTGCTAAACGCTGTTAGAGTGCAATATTATAAATAAAAAAAAAACACTATAGAAATAAAGTGGACTTTGGCTTTCTGTGTCTATTGTTAATATTTTAAATGGTTAGAATGATTAGTTGAAGATGGAATAATGTCTTAACTCTGTCACTTCTTCTTCCACGGCTGATCTGCTCTGTCTCTCAAGGAGAGATAAAGTGTTTTATTATGTCATGGCAGAGCCTTTGACCTTGCAGTCAACATGAACCACTATCTGCCCGACATAACACGGCACTTCACTGTCAAACACGGTAACCCTGATGCGATGTGATTTACTACACAGGCTACAGGCTACTGTAAAGAGGCACAGCGTTGACTTAGCTGAATGAAGTCAACAAATATTAACCTCAAACAATAAGTTGGAGTTAAAGTGAAGGTTTTAAGAATGATAGCGTCAAAACTGCGTGGATACAATACAAAACTCCACTGAGAAACGACTCCACTTGAAGCTATCTTAAAATAGCAAACATGCTACCTGACGTATTTACAAATTAAAGGTAACTCTAAAAAAAAAAGTTCAACATGTAGTTTAATCCGCTATTAAAGTTCATGTACATGTAATAATCAATATAAAATCAAGTTTTAAAATCGAACTTGCCTTTAAGTTTATGTACCATCAGTTGGCGCAGTATTTTTTTTAATTAACTGTAGCGCGCCTCCAGGTGCGTTTATCTGCTATGTTTAAGGGACCATTTCAGCCAATCAGAAGCGAGCAGCGGGTCTTTATGATTAATAAAGTAGCAGTTCAGAGAGTGGCGTGTCTTACCTGTTGCTGTCGGGACGCTCCTCCGCCGGCAGAGCCAGCAGCTGCTGGAGGGAAACCAGGCTGATGCAATACACAGTAAGCGGGAGAATGGACCGCATCTCCGGGCCAACTTTCAATTCGCACCCTCTCTGGCAAGGAGGGGGCGACCACACGGACTGGGCGAAGTTTAAATCCCAAAAGTGGGATTTAAAAAAAATAAATATATAACAAGGGAGGGTGCGGAGAGCAAAAAAAAAAAAAGAAAAAAAAATTCCAAGAAGTGTTGATGATGAGTTCAGATATCCAAAGTTAGTGCAGCGGAGACAGCTGGAGAAAGCTTTGGAGAGAGCAGAAGTAATAAATGATCAATTAACCTGCCGCTGATAGCAAACCCTGAAGAAAAGAGCCGGTGACTGTGCTCATGGATTTACAACCACTGCATTCACTTAATCAAACTTTTCAAACAAACTATCTGCACTGAGTGGATTCTTCACCCAAACTTCTCCTCTAAGACACCCAATAAACTCCTGCATCAGATGAAGACTTTCACACATTTTCTGAAAATGTCCAAAAAAATGCACCCTCCAATCCACATTCTGCAAACACCTTTCTAAACTGTTACATTTTATGAATAAACTCACTCATAACACAAGCAAACAGCAGCCTTACCTTCTTGGTATATAAACCTCAGAATCTGGATTTAGTTGTAAGTTGTTGTTTTTTTTTTTTTCTTCTCCTATGAATCCAAACGTGTTGGTCAAGATCAAGTTTTCCAGTGTGAAGCTGAGAGCCTGCTGACATTGTGGGTTTAAATACTGTGTGGGCGGAGTTCACCGACTCAAGTGCCGGTGGGCAATTTCGGAGGCAAAGGTGCTGCTGTCACATCATTATCTCACCATTATTCCTCCACATAAAGCCTGGAAACATCGCGGTATGTCCCGATTGTGGCCATCTAATGAGTGTCTGATACATTTTTGGAAAGATCCTATTAATAAAGTATGTCACACAAAATACATGTTCAATAAAGTTGCTAAAACTGCTGATATAGACTCTTAAGTATATCAAGTTTAATATAAAATGAGTCCTGAGCACAATATACTCTCTTTAAAGTAACAGGAGTGTTATAGAAATATTGTAATTGCAAGTAAAGTAACATAATTTTGATATTCAGTAGCACAGCATTATAGGTTTATTTAGTGATATTTTAATACTGACACAAATGAGCTCTGAAATACCAAGAATGATATTAACACTATAAGTCCCTGCAGGAATGATGCCAATAGCTCAGGATCACAATCAAACATGTGCATACTCGGGAAATACGCCTAATTTCTGATGAATTTCTCGGGCAGTTTGTCTTTCCTAGCCATAGCCCCCCTCCCCTCTCTTATCATTGCCGTCAGCTGAGTGTGTAACATAGATAGAGGGAAATACAGGAAATAACCTTCGAAGAATCCCCAGAACTTTTTGTCAAGTCACGCTTTCAGTGCCATCATGCAGCATCACTGATAAATTTCCTGAGTTGAACATTTCCTTCACACAGTTTATTTGCTGAGGAAGCTCCTGGAAGGAAACGGTTCTTTTTTTTTATTTTTGTTTGATTCATTGGGGAGTTTGTCTATCCTGCAGAAATTCTTATGAAATTCTTCTCAAAAGTTGTCCATACCAAATGACCAAAATAGCCAGCTAATTGGTTTTCAGGCTGGACAATAGAGAGGAGGTATTTATGAAAATATGGGGTCCATACATGAATCTCATACGAGATAGTTGATTGGAGAAGCTAGGTTGATGGATTTTCATGTAAACAATAAACCATGCCTGGATTGTGACAAAAGTCTGATATGTTGTGGGGTGCAGAGTGTGAGAGTGAAGGAGCTGAGAGAGATCCTGGCAATGTAAACCATGTGCATGTAGACATATGTAATTATTTTTATGTTTGTATCAGTTTAGTTTATGCCAGTGTCTCTTTGTGAGTAATATTTTTCTTCTGTGTTTTTTTTGTTTTGTTTTTTCAGTTGTTTTGTTCTTGTTATTGTTCCATTGTGTTTCCATGTATGTTGGTCCTTTTGTTGCACTGCTGAAAAGCAATAAAAAGTGAATTACAAAAAAAAAAAAAAAGTTGCTCATTCCATCACGTTTATTAGTCTTTTGAAATCTGTTGCAGCAGATATGTCTGAACATGTATCTTACAACTCCTGTTAATGACTCAGATGAACCAGCTTATTCATCGTCATTAAATGAGGATTTTTGAACTGCATCCAAGTTCCCTCCTTCCTTTTCTATCTCAGTTCACACATGTAGTCACAATAGTAACACATACACCTGATGCTGCCTCGAATGCGGTTACACAATATTCATTTCCAAAAAAGCACGTCGAGCAGGTTGTAAACAGTCGAGTGGACACCCTTCCTGCTCCTGGAAAGATCCGTGTACAAACAACTGAGGCAAGGACGAGCAAGACTAGACTCCATGAGGAATGTCAGGATGTAATGTTTGTTATTTGTCTTTTTCTCAGGCATCTAAATAAACATGAGCAGCCCTGCCACCGAAAACTGCACACATGTAAGCATCAACATTTACAAATAGGAGCTGACAATTTAAATACTGAGCGAGTGCATATTTGTGGTGTTTGTACAACTTGAACCACAATCATTTTTTAAATGTTATTTTCGGTTATATTGTCGGGCAGAATATTTCTGCCATGCCAGAACAAAAAAAAATGTCTAGCTACAGCTATAATGAGTGAGTTATCACTTATAACGTGAAAGATTTATCGTTATAACAAGATATTTTTTCCATAA
This sequence comes from Protonibea diacanthus, assembly GCA_028641955.1. Classification (NCBI taxonomy): domain Eukaryota; kingdom Metazoa; phylum Chordata; class Actinopteri; family Sciaenidae; genus Protonibea; species Protonibea diacanthus. The sequence continues at coordinate 4,734,045 of CM053997.1, read as the reverse complement.
TTACAACATAGAGGGTTATCCTTTTATAACAAGAAACCTTTCTCAACAATATAACATGAAATGTTTTATGTTCATGAAACATGTAATGTGTTACTCATGCAACATAATATTAACATTAGAACGTTCACATTACTATGGAAGCCCTAAGCAGCCATGTATTCATTTATATTTTTTCTTCCATTTTCTCGTGATAACGAGATCATTTTTTCGAGATCTCGAGAAACACTGTTGTTTTTCTTAAGTATTTTCTTTATTTTTCTTCTTTCAGTGTTTCAACAAGGGCAATCTTAATTGCATCATGTAATACTGACACATTTCCAGGTGAAGTCGGTGAATGGTTCAGTGATCTCAACTGTCAACCTAAATGTCAGCTTTAATGCCAGTCCTGCTGTCCGCACTCACAATGAAAGCAAAGGCACCGAGCCCAGTTTCTACACTTACAGGTTAAGTTTCGAGCTCAGCAGAGCAGGTTCTTCAAACATAAGAAGTTTTTTAACTCCTCGAAAGCATCAAACGTCACACATCCACAACTTGGAACAGTGTGGAAATGCTTCAAGTATCACAAGTTCCTCACAATTCTGTTTATTGTTCTTTACCATTAATGCTACATGATCCCTCCCTTGTTTACAATGTGAAGCGTTATATTGGCCTAGACAGTCTTTTCAGTGATAGTTGCCAACTTCTCACCCATGCCGCTATCGTCTTACAGCTCGGTTCCTTTTCTTTGAACGTCTCATGGAGTTTCTCAGAAGGTATAATACCATCAGAGTTAATAACACAGAATGACCTGCCAGTGACACAATAATCCAAGTCTGGTTACATCCAAAGAATCCTTCAAGGTTTCGGCTTGGCTTCGTTTTCACAAGCCGACTTGGGTTACGCTGTCAGATTGATAGACACTATACTTGTCTCCGTGGGGAAATTGGTTTGGAACATAATCACAAAGGGATTTCATCACAACATCAAAGAAGTCATCATAATAGACAAATACTTTACACAAATTCAATGCAATTCAATGCCTTCTTTCTTGTTTCCTGAACGTCAATCATCATGTTGTTCACAGCTGTGTTGTCAGGTGACTGCGTGCAGCTCTTTGACATTCTCCCTCAGGTTAAGCCTATAGACTTAGAGTTGATTCACATTAAATATTGCATATGTCCTTCACCTACAGCCCACGGTGCTACCTATTGATTGTGACTGTAATGACGCAATAATTCACCAAGCGTTTCTCAACACGGACAGCTGATAGTCACTCATTTATCACTGAGGCATGGCTGTGGAAACAGGTCACTTCTTCACCGATTCTGACCAGTTTATGTAAGAGTCCTCTGGCATGTGACAGCAGGAGAATCAGTACCCGCTCGGCTTCTGAACACAGGCTTCCCGCCGGGGGTTTGATCTCTCAATCATGCAATGGCGTTACTTTTGTTTTAGGCGGCAATTAGTGAACATGAGTGTGTACTCTGTGGGGGCGGCAAACGCGGCACAGGGCGGTTTTTAAACGAGCCTCCAAGTGCGGCTTTGAAAGTCGTCCAAAAAGGCAAAGTTTGATCAACTGATCAAAGAACAGCGGGACCTTTGATTGATTGTCTTGTCTTTGTTAATATGAATCTTTGAATGGGTGATACTGGTACATAGCATGCTTTAAAGGTTGCGTAAACAGTGCAGTCTCATTAGGAATAAGGGTAAACACTGACCATAGTGAAGCAAGAGCCAGTTTTATTCATATAGCGGCAAATCGTAACAGAAGTTATCTCAGGACACTTTCAATATGGAGCAGGTCTAGACTGCACTCTTTAACTCTTTAATTTACAGAGACCCAACAATTCCCACCATGAGCAAGTACTTGGTGACAGTGGCAAGGAAAACCTTCCTTTAAGAGGCAGAAGAGACAGATACACAGCAGCAATAATGATGATTACTATAACTATAAATTTTAATGGAGATGATGGTGTGAACTTTCGGCACTGTGGCCACCTTTCTCACCTTCATAGCCTCAATCAGACCACCTTCAGGCTATTTCCACGAGAAGAGGCCAGAAGAAACTCTCTTTTAAACACGGCAAGGGCCGATGTCATTCTGATGTTATTTTATATATCAGTTATTGTCAACCATTCAATTGGAACACCAAACAATAACTCATAGCTATACAGTTTCATGTACAAAAGAAAAAGAAAGATCACCTGTCTGCTGGAGTCTATTATATTAAGTATTTCCAGCAGCAGAACGGTGTTTGTGGGACAGAGTCAAAATAAACTACAGTGTGTTTGTTCATGCTAATGAAGGAATATATATGACCCAGTAATAGGTTTTGGACAAAATGGAGGTCTATGGCACAGAGGAATAAGATATATCAGTCTTTGATACACACACTGTATTCATTAGAGGACCATTGCTGGTTTCAGTCTTTTCATGGGACTTGTTGTCCTTTAATATATATTTTGTCTTTTAATACATTTTATGTGTTAGGGAAGAAGTTGCATTGCAGCTTTAAAGGGCTGATTTACCTGGGTTGGGAGAAAATACACTAAAGATGAGCTGATATCTACACATGCATCATTTTGATTTTATTATTCATTCAGGTTTTGCCATATCTGTCTCAGGTGAATGGAATTTAGTTTTTAGACCTGCTGACAGCTTCATTCATGACCTGAGAGCAGTTTGACCAAAAAAAAAAATCTTATTTTAAGGTTCACTTCACAGCTTTCAACTCAGTTGTTTCGGCTTGGAAACAAAAAACCTCAGAGACATATCACAAAACTATCTGCTTAGCTGGATAAAGCGACAATTTGAGTGAACCATTCCTTTAATATTTCTAGTAAACAGCATCAGCGTGTGTACAATTTGTGCTCTAATCTGTTTTGGGTGGGGGGGTTGATGTGAAAAGGCACATAAGCAGTAGCTCGATGCTCAAGTGTTGTGGCTCTGAAATTGAGGCGGTTTATGGTACAAAACAAATTAATCATCCCAGAAGAGGCAGGAGCCTGAGCTGAAGAAGTTCATATACAAACACACAACACCTGCAGGTTTGAAGAGGACATGAGTCCTCAGGAAGAACATCTGGTTTCTCACGTTTTTTGAGGACAACAAATGCATGTTTTTTGCCCTTTACACAGCATGTGATCAGGCTGAAAACCTGTTTTCTTATTGATTTTTGTAAGCCATATTTTTATTTTTACATCAATATTTTAGCAAAATATTCCAGTTATTAGTTCTTTATTTAGTCGTGACTAGAACAAAAAAAAAAAAAAGAGGCCACACCTTAGGAGCACACTTCACTTTCACCTCCCTCCTTATACAAATAAGTGACAGTCACTCAGAGATAGTGGACACAAATGGCAGCGTTTGTCAAGTGACTGTGTTAATATCTGTGCTGTGATTTTCTGTTGTGGGCATTTCAGGCTCAATTGAACATTTTCTTGGTTTATCCCATCAGTAGCCACAGTGTGGTAGTCTAATGATTGCTGCCCCCTAGTGAACCTCATGTCACATCAGCAGAGTTCACCCAACAGGAACTCCTGCTGAGGGTGAATCTGTTATGATGCTGTTATGGTGAGCACCCCGAGTTAACCTCAAAACAAAATCATTTGTCAGCATATTTGGACCACAAAAACAAACATTATATCAGGGTGTTGTCTTGGATTTTAAAAGAACTGTTGCACAAGCCTCTGTCGAATCCTCATGAAGAGTGGATTTGGAGGCATTTTTCCCACTGTCTCCCTGTTTTGCATCCCCCTTGGCTGCTTCAACAAACTTTGTTTACATTGCTTGTTTGAGATGGTGTACAACCAAGTTTGTTTGAACGGCTTGTTGTCTCCGTCTGAGCCCTCTCAGTCAAGTTTGTTTGGCATGGCTGCTCACCAGTACAGCGGTGTGTGTGGGAGGAGACCTCGGAGGGAGGAGAGCTAACGGGATGGTGCTCTGCCAGCTTTTGTGGACGAATGAGGGATTGGATTTCAATGTGGGAAAGACGATGGCGTAGGACAGATGTGGCTGATAAGGTTGAAGATCGCAGAAAACGCCTAATGAGGGAAACTGAGTGTATCATGTTAATCGTGGTAGTTTTGGGGAAAAGACATAACTTTTTTTTAACATGACAGTGTCTCACAAACCCCATCCAACACCTCTGGAATGAAATGGAACACTTGAACAAGGCCTTATCACCATGCTCTTGGAATAAAATGTTCAGTAATTACATATGGGCATGATTTCCAAGTGTAGAACATAATAGGACAGGTGCCTTGCTTGAGGACACTTCAGCAGGGTGGATGCCTGTTGACACATTGTTGCCTTATCAAGTCAAAATGAGACAGATATATGTGTATTTATAAGTCGCTCATGCCCTGTGTTGCACACATGCAGAATACCCAAAATAACTTTCAGGCTGCACGCCCCCATTACCATCGTTCCTGTCTCTGTGCACCGTACTGCACAGTGGCCCACACATAGATCATATAGAAATGAACAGCTACCTTAATATTGTGGTTATCACACATCATACTGACCTTATCGCCTGATGTCTCCAGGCTAAAAGCTGTTAGCTTATTCCACTTTAATTCAACATTTGATGACTTTGACAGTGACTTCTGACATCAATGTACACGACAACATAGCCACAAAAAGTGACACCCAATACAGCACAATTTCTATCCACATCCCATATATGTAGCACCCACACACTACAGTTGCAGAGGTGTTTTGTCAAGTGATGCTCTGGCAGAGGAAACAAAACTCCAGGCCAGGGGTCTGTATCTGAAACTGGATGTGAAGTGGGAAGAATGGGTTGAGGGGATGGCTGGGGTTATGTGCTATACTGAAAAAGCCTACAGTATTTTCTCATTTGTTGCTATATTATGAACTTTGAGATCTGATATTATCAAAAAACCTTCCCAAACATTTACATTTTAAACAAAATCTGTGAAATGACAAAGAGAAGAAGGGGACAGGTTGACTTTATAATGCATGTATGGGGGAATGGGATACAAGTTTAACCTTGGTCTACCATTGCTGTCAATTTCCTTTAGTGAGTTCATTTTGATTCTGATTGAAGGAAGGTCTAACAATGCCAGGAATTTCTCAGTTGTGAGTCTGTCTGCCTCATCTGGCTCTGAGTTTAATGATTTATAGTATGCTTCAGATGCTCTCTGGATTCTTTCCAGTGCAGTGATTATCTTGATTGTTATGGGGACCCTAATTTTGTGAACTATAGTATTCTGCTTGCTGTTTCCTAATGCTTCCTAGTACCTTTGCAAGATTATGTTATTTATGAAAGACAAAATAAAACAGTCTTCTTCCTATAAATGATAAGCTGAAGTCAACACATGCACACGCTCAGTTTCATACACTCAGGTGTTTTACTACCTCAGTGTTACTTGGTCTGGTCTAACCAGGCACTTATGTTGGCTAATGTCAGCTAACATTAAGCTATGTGTAATTCACATTATTGGGTCAGTCTATGGTTTGTCTTATGCAGAGAGGCTCTAATGATAAGCAAGCAGCAACCTTAGTGGCTGTGAAGTGAAGCCAATGCAGGAGAGCCAAAACTGCAGTTCCTCAAACAACCACTTGAGGCTGCCTATAGAACTAGACAGTCCCCATAAGTTCCTATGTTAAAAACGTCCAACTTCATAGCAGAAATAAACATGTTTACAGCCTGGTACAAAAAGCCTGTCAACTGTACTGAGGGTGAATTTCTGTATAACTCCCCCATTTGAATTATATTAAGGCTTAAAGTTATGCAGAATTAACAGCATGGCCGCTTTGATTAACAGGTAGGTGCCATTACAGGTGGCTTGTTTGAACAGCCAGACTTCATTCAGTCCACCTCAGCGACGTCGACAATCTAGGTCTGCTAATTTTTAAATTAGCGACTGAGGCAGGACTGCCAACATAGTGGTATTGGAGCCACCAGACTTCACAACAGCTCTAGGTATATCCATGTTGCATGTAGTCTATGGCCTCTACTTGTGGCACGTTTGCATGAGATTTATTTTACAGAGAGGCTCTGATGATAAGTCATTATTGAGTTGCATTGTGGGAAGTGTAGGAAGTTTTCAGAGCTTCACACTTACAAGCATACCTGTGAAGAATTCTTTTTTAATCTGTCTCTCGGTAGGCTCCCATATTTTACGAAAGTACCGTAAAGCAGCAAATTGACGGGGTGCCCCTTTAAATGTGTACCTGGATGCTTTTTCTAATTAAACTTGCAATACAATACAGTACTTACTGTTTTAAGGAACACGAGAGATATAGCAAATAACTGACACAGTCCTATTTTTTTTTTTTTTTATCTCTGGTCATCTTCCATTGGTGCTATTGGTAAAAACAGATATGTTACAAATCAGGGCTGACAGCAGTGGACCGTACACAGCCTTTTGCTACATTGTTTTTGTGTATGCAAAAACAGAAGAGCTCTGATTACAGCATGGAGATACATGAGACAAGGAAGTCACTGTTTGTATATAGTTTATCCTTCACCACAAAATAGAGTCAAGCTACCTGCATGAGTGTAACTCAGCACTGTGGCTTGGCCTGGGTGTAAGCATCTGCTTGTCTCTGCTCTGGGGAGTGAAATTAATGGGCGTGATGCCTGCTTAATGAAGCGTTTTTCATGTGCTATGCTTCGCCTGAGCTAAGGGGAAGTCGACTGCTGGAATAGCCCCATGAAGAGCAGCGATGTGCGAGGGGCCTTCAAACCACTTCCTGTCTACTGGTTAGTCTACAGGAAATCACATGGCTGTTGCATCCTGCAGAGAGTTGCTCTGTGCTCTGATTGGGCTGCATATGTGAATTACACAGAATCAGTGACATGACCTGTATTACTTTCTTCTTTTTCCTAGATGTAAAAGCACTATAAAAGGACTATTACTCAGCTGAGCGTAGCAACTTCCTGAAGTCTTATTAGTTATCACGATGGGGTTGCCAGGCAACCTATAGGGTATGAATGAGTCATCTTTAAACGGTAACGTCAGTATTTTCCAACCTTTGACACAAAAACATGGTAAAATAAAGTTGAGTTGAAAAAATTACCCTTTAAACAGCCAAATGATTTGTGCATGCATACGTGTTTACAGACACCCATTGTAGAATAAACAGAACCATTCATTTTAGACTTGGCCATGCCGACAGAGTTGAGGAGCTTCTGACAGTGCTAGGCTAGCTGTTTCCCCCCCTGTTTCCAGTCCCTATGCTAAGCTAAGCTAACTAGCTGTGAGCTGTAACTCCATAATTACTCTTGGCAAGAAAGCAATTCAACACATTTTGCAACATTTCGAACTATTTAAATTTAAACCAACAGTTCTCAAACTTTTGGCGTGACCCCCTTCAGAAGCTAAAAAAAATTCGCACCACACATCATAAAGTTCCTAGCAAACAATGATTGAGGAACAGAAACTAATGAAAAAAGGATTCGAGTTGAATGAAAGTTCAGTTTTTCTGCACAGTTCATATTCATGAAACTTCACTCCATATTTTCCCCCCGGTCAATCGTGACCCACCTGCAGTGGCTCTATGCCCCACCAGGGGGGCCTGCCCCACAGTTTGAGAACTATTTACTTGAGTTCAGTACCTCAGTATGTGTGCTTTACTTTTCGCTACTGGTCTATGTTCCACTTTAGTTGCACAGAATTGACTCTAACCAACACTAACTTTCTGTGCATTTTGTCTTTGAGGAAGAAACAGGAACAAACTGGTTGACTGGTTTCCAGTTAAATGCACATCATGGTTAGTTCAGTCCAAAGGCGACATCAGCGTTAATGCACGTGGACGTTTGCAGAGTTTGTCTAGCAAAGACACACTTCATTACTGTGTGTATCCATATCCTGAGGGGGAGTCTGAGAGAGACTGAGCTGCTCTTGTCTTTCTCTCTTTCTCACCCACTGTCTGTCTCTCTGGCAACATGTCAAATGTGGTTCAAGGTTAAGATACAGTTAACGCCAACTTTAAGAATCTAAACCACAGCTGTGACCTCGGTGTGACTCCCTGAAAATAGTATTTACAAACTGGCTTGAGGTGCACGTTATCTCCCGTTAACATAGCTTTGGTTGTCAGAAGGCGAGCCTATCAAAGGCCAGCGCTGTCCTCCGCTAACCCAGGCTCTGAGTCTTAGATAACTGTGTGAGAAAAAGAGGGAGACAGCTTGTTAGTGATAGTTGAGAAAACAAAGCTCTTGAAGAAATATGTGACATCTCATGAACAGAATTGTTTTCAACTAGAGAGTGATAAGCACTTTAGGTCAAAGGTCACAGCGCAGGAAGTGTTGGAATTCTCTTGAGGCTGTTATGGTCAAGGACAGGCCGCACGGATGTGGGCCATCAGGCCTTCCTCACATCCCTCTGACACGTTATCTGCCTATCCAAAGTGACACTACAGCATCATGCCAAGGTTTTCTCTAGCCTTACGTAGCAACATTCAAGCGCTTCACTGTCAAAAGTTCAACCTTTTTTTGAGAATCTAATAAACTTACCTCTCTGAGGATACTGTGCTTGTTACTTAAGACTGCAGCCAGAATGAGGATTGCCAGTGGGGAAAACATCTGAGATAAAAAGAGATGAATATTTAAGTTTGGGAAATTGTTGGACTTGGATTAATGCTGCTCAGACAGTTTGGTGAAATCTATCTCATTGACATTTTATGTTTCTTGAAGCTGTAAGAGGATGTTCCATTAACTAAAGTGGTTTGGCACTGTGACTGTGTGTTTGGACCTCTATATAAAACTAGGATTGAGTATTACAATTAATGGCTGAATTTTAATTTTGGCCTGAACTATGCCTTTAAATGACTAAATGTTTCCAACCATCACCAGAGCTGGATCTTTCATCAAGCCCTGGCTACGACACAAGAAGAATATATTACAGTTGAAGACTGAAACACAACCACATCTCTTCCTGTTTGAAACACGTGTAAGATTAGGCCATTGCCTCTAAAATGTCATTCTTGTGTAGCTGGATTGTAACCCACAACACAAACAACAAATTAAACAATACAGCAAAACGTCTGCATGCTAAAACACTCCACACCTCAAAATCAGGACCATGCTCTAAGCCAAACAATCTTGACCAACCTACTAAACACCCTATCCAAACTGTGGGTTTGAGACTTGCCTCTCTAAAACCCACCCATGCCATCCAGTTTGAGGTCAGACTTGCCCACTGTGGTGGACACGCTGTCCCTCCTTGTGTATGTCACAGAAAGAAAAGGTTCAAACTGCACCTCAACAAAGTGCCAAATTCCATAGGTTCCTATGGTTTAGCAGGGACTGATTGTCTGCCCACACTTTAAATTAAAGTACCAAACAGCTGGTTTGAGTTAACAGAATTCTGACGTTAATTATACATCTTTATATATTAGAGATAAGTGGTAAAATGTAATATTAAACATACCAGACTTAACTCATGGGACTACCAAATTCCTGACTTTTGAACTGATGATATAATACATCATTATCAAATTATTATTATTATTGTTGTGCATGTCTTCTCTAATGATTATAACTGTTGCACTGAGTAATTCTGGGCTCCCCTGATACATTACTGCTCTTGGATTCCCGTTTTAAAATAAACCAGCCCCACTGGATTTTTGTGGGTCTTCCTCAGTTTAGGTCTCCAAGAATCGTCACCACCTTTCACCCCTCTAGCGACGGTACTGTTGGGTTTATTATAGGGTTCTGGTCAGACTTTTGGCCCCTGAGCTGGTTTGGCTCCTCACATGGGACATTCCTGCCGAGCAGCCCCTCCCTGGAAGTCTCTCAGTGCGCAGACTCGCGGCTCTTCGCTGTCAGGGCAAGGCAGATTGACAGTATGGCGGCGGGGTGCAGCTGGAAGGATGCTACTGTCGCCCGTGATGTGTCTATCGCCGGTAGGACGTAAATGGACTATTGACGCCAAAAAGAGAAGAGGATTTAGCGAGAAAGGCCTGTCGCCGTGAGCTCCAAAGATGGCCAGGCTCGCCGACTACTTTTTAGTGGTCGGTTACGACCTCGACAAGCGAGGTGGGTGCTTGAGTTAGCCTGCTCGGCTAGCTTTAACGGCGTATTATTAGCTGTGGGTAAACAAGAGGCGGAGAGGGAGGCGGGGACGGGCCAGGCCGCCACTCATCACTTACCGCGGCTAGGCACTGTCACTTGGAGGTTAGCCGTCAACTTTGGGCCGGGGATGCGCAGGCCTCACGGGATTAGTGTACAGAAACGCTAGCCTGTCAGCTGGTGTCCCGCTTTTCTGACGGGGGACACGCACTGAATGCACAACTCCGTCGCGGTGCTTGACTTCCAGACGTGTTTTATCTTTAGCAAAACTAACAGTCACACTCTGTTGACACCAAACTTTATGTGCTAAGAGCTAACGTTAGCCGGGCTGGCTCTGAGGGGGGAGGTGGGGGGGCTGGCTTGGCTTGGTCGGCTGTGACCTAAGACGGATTTATTCCACCGTTTCACAGTTTCAGCTGCATCTTGCCTCAGTTGTCTCTGACTGGAGGTGCAACTGTCACCATTTAAACGTGGCGTTTTAAGAGCAGAACTTGACGCACAGTGTGCTGGACAGCAGCGAGTTGTCAGTGTTGTGGCTGCAGGGTCCTGAGCACATAACTTGGGACAGCTCTGCTTGGTTTCCGCTTGGACTTTTATTTGAAGCGTAACTTTTAACCTGGAGATCGATGCTTTTCCACGGCGGAGTTGCTGATTGTTTTTCTTTGTCCGTATTTTGTGTGGATTAACCCAGATGGCTTTGCCCCTCCCTGAGCCCCCTCGGACCGGAGCTCAGTTCTCTTGCCTTGTTGGGACGGGGTTTGGACCGTTATCTGAGCCCCCCCCTCTCCCTCCCTTCAGCCCGAGCCTTGGCCTAGATCTCTGTAGTATAATGGCCCGTTTAATCATGAAATATTCAACCCGCCTATCCGATGGAAGCATGCAGCTTGTAACGTGGTACAGTCTTTTATCTGGAGTGGGTTTTTTGCACATGATTTATTCATAAGAGGCAAATTGTAACATCTCGAGACCTCTGTGGCTAAAAGCGGGCAGAGAACTGGCTTTTATTGCTGGAGCGATATGCATCACTTTTCTGATTGCATGAACGCACTCATTGCATCTTGCATTTTCTTTTTCAGAGGGAGGGTGCTGAATACAGGATGTTATAACGTGGACACTGCAAACACTGCAGAAAGTCTCCTTCCTGCCTGAACGCAACGCGGGGCAGAGCGAGCCTGTAAAAAGCATCTGGGAGCCAGACATTAAAGCCACAATGGCTTTAATGGATCAAAGCTCCCTTGCTTGTAAAACCAAACACTTAAGGGTGATGATGATTGTCGGTGTTGCCCCACTACTGCTGCCTCACTGTTTACAGCAACTTTACTCAATGCTGAAGTTTCTAGGTGGAGGCAACAACGCCTCGAGTTGCTGCAACGAGGTTATTCCATCATCATCACCGTCTCTAACTTCTTGAGTACATCCTCTGCAGTTAGATCAATGTTTGGTGCTTTTAATGTTGTCTTCTAATTTCGTCTGGCTCCTCAGAGAACATTTCCAAGCTCATCTGGTGATTTTAATACAGTTAATGTGGCTGTTCCCCTCGCTCACCAATCAATAATCAGTGTCTTCTACAGTGTCTGTATTAGATCACAGTGGAGTCGGGGTGAATTGAGAGTCTTTACTCTCCAGATTTCCAAATATTTGTGCATGTGTGTGATCATTTTTGGTTGTATTTGAGTTTTTCCAGCGTCGGAGGCGAGCTCACTTAGCGACTGTAAAGAAAACACTTGGCTGTGAGTCAAAGAACAGTCCTCGATCATAAGAATACCAGGAATTCTGAAGCACAGTAGAGTTTCCTCTTGTGTCTAAATATTTCATGCATCCTGTCTACGTGTGTGTGTGTGTGTTTGTGAGTGGTTACTGGTTGTTACTCAGTCAGTGGAATGTTTTGCAAGCGTGGGCACTGACAGGTTTTTTGAGCTGACATCACTGCTGCCCATCTTCTCCTCCGATCGCTGTCACCAACAGAAACGCTGTGGGTGTTTACAAACAGACTTTTCGATGATTCTAGATGGTTCCTGGTTCACTCTTGAATGCAGAGTGACAGTTTGGCTCGTCTAACCTGTGGGCAGAGCCTTTGAATCTTCCATTCACTCTCTTAGTTTGTTTCTGAGGTGTCAGGTTGCTCACATTGTGCTCAACCTAGATGCTAAGTTACACTATCAGTGTGTCTTACTCAGAGCCAAGATGGCTGCTTGTGGGTTGGAAAGAGCCCATAGTTGCCGGGGTGTGGTCCTCCTTGCTAGCAAGGGTCTCTTGAGGAACCCCACAGCATGTTGCAGTGTTTTGACAGCGGTTCCTTCACCGCTCTGAGCACACAGCGGCTACATGGATACACAGTCCAAGGCCCAAACAGGAAACCGGTGACAGACCCCAAGGGAGACTTGAGTTTAGAGCGAGAATCCAGATTGTCTCCCTGTGCGTGTCTGAAAACCAAGAAAGGGGTGTGTGTTTGTCCGTGTGCGACTCTGTGAGGCGGTCTCATTCAAGACATGTATTCACACACAAAGACACTAACATACAGGCTCTATTGTAGCTCCATCTGTGTGCCTCTGGCATTTGCAGTTCCAGGGTGTTGGTCATTGCTTCGTCGGCCCTAAACAGCCTGAGTGACAACTCTGGCACACAAAAACCCTCCACTTTTTGAAGCCCCGGCCTCTCACACATGCACCCCCCCCTCCCTCCTGCAGCCTGCAGTCGAGCTGGGACCATTCACAACATTAGAGGCCAGCAAGGACACAAAGAGGCGCACGCAGGGACGCAGGACTGAGCTCGCACATGGGGCTGCTGTGTTTACAGATCTCAGCTCCAGTAGAACTGTGACAATGCTAACAATGTGCACAATTTAAGGATGCTGTGATACCTTAGTAAACAAAACTAAAGGTGCCCAGCTGTGTGGGTGCTGCCTCTCTTGAGGTGTTGACACCAGTTTTATCACCAGCTCTGTCAGTTTGACACAGATTCGTTCTGGTGAAGTGACACCAGGCTGACAGTGATTCATATTTTCAGCTGTAGGGCTGGGTGTCGAACCTCAGCACTGTAAAGTACCAAAAACCTCAGATTCATACTCATTTGATGTATTCTTTGATCAGACAGTTCCTGATTATTTTAACCTCGTTCTCGTATTGCTTCTTTTAACACTTGAAAAATGTGTTGGTATTGCTACTGAAACCGTAGTATCGAAAAATTTCAAAAGAGAAGCAGTCCTATCTGTGATAGAGCCACATTTCAGCTTGTATCTGTTCCTGTCCAGCTCTTTGACTGTGAGAAGTGTTAGGGTGGAGGGCAGTGTGACGAGATGCATGCATGAAATGTGTCAACCACAAAAGAGATTTTACGATAGAATTATATATACAACAGTAGTTCTCCTTTTTAATATCTCTGGTTGTCTGACGCCATTGTTGGCAATGTTGGTAATGCTGGTAATCAGTGATCTTCAATTTGTCAGGTATTCAGAATGGATTAGCCAAAATCTTCCAATCCAGTCTCGTTATTTTATCTATAAAGAGTTTATTTAATTACTGTATCCTGATATGTATCATTAAGAGAAAAGATTTTATCCATAACACCCTCTCCTATGACTCCTATGATCATTTTTGGGATGCTTGATGTCATGTCACTTGGTGACCTGACGGGGATCAAACTATTCACTGTGCTGTAGTGTTGAGGAAGGGATTTCCGTTGTCGTGTCAAAGCTGACTGATTCATGTGGCGGTCACAGGTGCATTCATGTCTTCATGAGGCTGTAGAGGGGAAATAGAAACCTCTCAGAGTGAAAGCAAGATGAAGCAAACGAGTGCGCGGGAGGAGAGAGGAGTTGTGTGTGTGTGTGTGATGCTGCCAGCAGTGCCTGCCTGTGGGCAGCCACTTCCTCCTCATCGCTCCCGGAGCAGAGCTGCAGCCTTTCAGGCCCTCCAGAAATAGCCCTCACAATCTGCCTTTCATAGGGGGACAGAGTGACGCTGGGTCGTGGCTGCGGCGGGATGTGGAGCACTGACACTCGTGTGTGTCTGTGTGTCGGAGCGAGCTGCTCTGTTCTCAGCCATTTAGATGGGCCGCCTGAATCTGTGTGGCTGTCCCTTGTGTGTTTGCTGCGTTACCACGGTGACGTTTACCCCCTGTGGTTTGCGGGTTATGGTGAGTGGCAGTCACATATTGACTAGTTTATGACTGGTCATGACGCCATTATCTTTTTCACTGGAGACGGTGGATGTGATGATATTTGGTGCTGATATTCAGAAGCTTTTCTCCATAATTCAGTTTTTATGTCAGCCAGACACCAAAACTGTCCACCAGCACCAAGCTGAGGGAGTATGAGCTCATAAAGGCAGCTTTTGCTGTGCAGGCAGTTCATTAATCAGAACAGTGCAATTAAAAGAACAGGAAACACATCTGCAGCCGTTACATACAGCTGTTGTGGTGCTGTGACCTTCATGGTATCTGTGTTGGGATGTTGCCCTAGTCCGCGTGTATGTGTGTCTGTGTGAGTGTGTGGCTGTATTACAGCAGTCTGTCTGCTGTGCTGAATGCTTGTTATTCATGAGGAGGACGGTGGCCCCAGGGCCCCAGCACTGCCCTCATTCCCTCATTCCTACTACACAGATACAGAGGAGTGTGTGTGTGTGTGTGTGTGTATGTGTGCTGGGGGTAGGGATGCAGACACACACACACACACACACACAAACGCAGGGTCTTCTGGCCGCTTCTGTAGACTGACACTTATTCTTCTGTCATATACTGTACACTCAAATTGTAATCCAAAGCTGTGTGTGTCTGTCGCTTAGTAAATATGATCTGCACACCCGGAGGGCAACACAGGGTTTGGTCTTATGCCCCAGATTTAGATTTAGATTGAGAGTGAGAGTGAGAGTGTGCTTATTTAAAGATTCATTGCAATTAAAGTGTTTTCCTTCTTAAGGCAGGGTTGAGATATGATGACGATATACACATTCTCTTTAATGCAAACATTATGAGCTCAGAGAATATAGTACATTGCTGTAGACTTAAACTAAGTAAACTTAAACTAGCCAACAGTGTACAAAGTCATTCTTAGCTAGCTGCTAACAGCCTGGAGCAGCTCTGGTGTGAAGAATACAACAAGTTGCTGCAGTATCTTTACATAAAAAAGACTTTTTATTCTTTTCTCTGGCAGCAAACACAGCACAGCCTTTCAGTCACTGTCACTCTGTCTACACTTTATGGCCGGCTAAAGTAACGTAACTACCTGTCAGTGGAGACCACATCACTGAAAACTCAAGTAAAATCATGTTCTATATCACACATTAAATTCTATTCGAATACATCAGATATTTTCTTAAGGTGGTCTTCCATGAACAGCCACACAATACAATACATGGATCCACTTTAATGCAGAGATGCACATGTAACACACTGACTGTTACTTTTAGGGCTGAAAACACCAGTCTGCCTGTGTGTGTGTGTGAGGGGGTGTTAGGGATACCCTCCTCCTTGGTGCTTTGATGGTTTCCCTGGAATTCCAAGAATCTCTCTGTCCCCTCTCAGGACAAAGGCTGAGTCAGTGTTGCTCACAGTCAGGCCTGTTGGTGCTCCAGGGAGCAATCGTTGAGATCCCCGAGGGGTGATTCCAGCGCGTCCGGAGCGCTTTTCATCTGAAGATAGGAGGGGGGTTGTTAGGATTAGCAGAGGTGGGTGTGCGAGGCTGCAGTGGTTACTACATCACCGCAGCACCCTGTGCTGCTTAGCATGTATGCATGGGATCAACATGTATGACGTGTACGTTAAATCTAAAATCCATCAAAACACATCATTTCAGTGTTTTTCTGCATTTTTGTGCACCTGAACTCAACATCTTAGAGGTTTACTACACAGGTTCTTTCTTGAAAACCGGCCTGACATTTCAGTCTAATCACAACACTAATGTCTAGAGATGAAGTTTGATGTCATATCTTGGCTAGCTTCTGTTCCACCAGCTTGTCTGACTCAATTCAAGCTCTCATTCAGCAGTTCTTTCATCAGCCTTTCTGAGAAAAATGTTGCATCTTCTTGGAGTTCACTACAGCTCCCAGGAAAAATCTACAAATGTAATCTCTGCTGTCTAAAACATTAATTTTTAATAAAAACAAAACAAACCATATTAAATCTTTGCTAAAAAAAACAAAAAACAAAACAAAACTATCATCCTTTGAATCTATCAAGCGAGCCACGTTACATTCTGCTGAGAAAGGTCTGTCTGTTGGTTATTAGTGTAGGTATAACTGTCAGTGGGCTGATGAATAAGATTTTCTTAAACCTGGATGTTTCGCTTTCACTTTGACACTCCATATATTTTCTCTTTGGGAGTCCAGTGATGGCCAGTAAACCAGCGAGTGAATGACTGGAGGTAGATTATTAAGATGGCCTCCAGGTCTTTGAGAAAACCCCCCGCCTGGTCTAATCTTATGTGCAGCCTGTGATTGGTGTGCAGATTAAGGGACGGGATATCGGCCCAGACCTGGTTAGATTTCTTTATCACTGAACTTTGTGTCTCTCCCCTCCCCCACACAGAGCTCTGTGGTGGTTTAAAGGTTATAAACAGAATATTGTTGAAGCTCGGGGCCTTGCATTTGTTTGTTGTACGACTCCATTCAACCTGTTCATTTATCTTTTCCTCTGTGACGCTGACTTCTCGCAGTCTCCTGTTTTAATGTTGTCACATCACCTACATGCTCGTGGCCCCTGTGAGCTCCACATGCTACACTAGATCCACCTAGTTCTATAAATGTTAGGCGAACCCTGGTAAATGTAAATGCTGCATCAGCACACGAGAGCGTGAGAGATTAAATGCACGTCTGCCTCATAAAGAGCGCTGTTATCACTGACTCATCGACTCCTGTCCACACAGAGAATAAAATGAGTTCAATAAAACCACCAAACACTGTGAATGAGATTATTCTGCTCATGTCACATTTGATTTGACATGATTTAAGACACTGTGCAGGCACATTATGCAGTAAATTGCCACCAACCATGGTTAAAGTTAATATAGGGCTTTATTCTATGTGTCACATTTGACACATTTGGCTTTAGTGTGTGAAGCAGTCATTTTGGGGATTCAAATAGGTCAGCCACAGATTCAGCCCAAACCTAGCCGTCTGCCTCCTCACACTGTCTTGGGCTGGTTCCTGTTTGGTTAGGAGACATGCACACGTCTGTTTCTTGGCTATCGTTTGCCAAAGTAACAAGATGTAATTTCCGGGGCTGTGTGCGTGGGTGATCCATGCTGCGGTAGGATAAAGACTTTTCTGGGGTCAATTTGCAAATGAATACAATCTGGGACTAGAATACAGTGGAAGTGATGGAGGAGGAGTGAAAATGCGTCGTGGTTGAAATGATTAGAGGGATGTGATGTACTGCTGAGTGAAGACAAAAGTCTGGGTGCCAGCAGATAAGCTGTGATTGAGTGCATTAGCCCACATCCCATCATGCTTCCTGTTGCAGAGTTCTGGGGGAGCACACGGAAGTCGTGTTTGCGTCTTGTTCTTGAGGAGCTGCTTGCATTAAGGAGCTGTTTCCTGTGTTTCATTGTCTCAGATGAGCTCCGTACATACATTACCGGCCTTTTACGTAACGCTCACAGAGGCCGAGTGTGTGACTGAATGACGTCTTCATGATGTCCCAGAGCTGTGACAACACTTCCCTCAGCATGCCGGCATCCTCTGTGTCCTCCTTTAGAGCCGCAACACCGAACTTCATCTGTGACTGCAGCATGTCAGCATACAGGCCTCGTGCCTCGCTCATCATGTGATTGTCATCCACTGATGAGTCCTGCATGCTGCCCCTGATTTATGTCACTCTTGGTCTTCACACCAGCCTCAATGTTAATTATGTCTCCAGGCAATACTTTAGAAAACACTACTTTTTAATAGAGGTTTGACCTCATGATTCGATTTGATAAGGGATCACCTGTCAACGTTTCGTTATGTATCACATCCTCACTTTTCTATGTGACTGCACATGGCTGCCTTTTCAAAAAACAATATAATACATAAGCTGCATCCTTTCAGTATCTGTATGACTCGCCTTTGCACATAAACGGAACTGTTGCTGTTGTTGTGAGTCACGACAGAAGTCCATGGATCACATGTAATAGGTTTATGCTTTGGTTTTAGTCTAGAGTGCTGTTATGGCCATTTCTGCACCACAGATTGTTGATCTGTGCCACCCTCCGCCGTCTCTCCCGACATAAAAAAGTAACGTTAGTTAGGCCTGTTAGCCTGATGTTTACCCACAGTTCAATGCAAAAAGCGATGATGCAATTTAACAAAGTGGCTTGACAACTTTGTTGAGGACAGAAAATCAACAACTGACTGTAGTGTGCTGTAGTTTTGTGCAGGCTGCAAAGCTCCAGATTACGTGCTGTCAGTGCGTCAATGCAGAATCTGACATCGTAGCATCTTAGAATGAAGAAGTAGATTTTAATAACCTTTTTAGAGACGCTGTCCACCAAAATACACTGAAACATGTCTCAGATTGCATGCATCATGATTGTGCTGGTGGTATATTTTAAAAATGTAGTGCATGCACTTCAAGCATACACATGAAGAGGTAACCTCAGTGTGTTCAAGATGTCAAGGCTCATAGTGCAAAGGTGCAGTCGCTGCTGCTGGGACTTCCCCCCACACGGCCTGTTAAACTTCTGAGATGATAACGTTTGCATGTTCTGCAGTGTTCTCTGATAGCTGCAATGCAAGTCAATGCAAAACAATGACTCACACTGTTACAAGCTTGGTTCTCTGTAACACTGCTGCTACACAGGACACAAAACCACAGTGTAAACTGCTGGATAGTGGCACCACAGAATTGACCTGCACACCTTTGCAAAACAGGCTGCGATAGGGCTGGTGACAGAGATACTCGCAGGGCTAGTCGCTGAGCTAACGCGCTAGACAAGCCAGAACATGCAACAGTCGTATAGCTCTACATCACTGTGAGCTTTTGTTTTCTCTGCACTGTGCACCTCTGGCATTTGTTTCTCTGGATTTTATTGAATGTATGATTTATGAGTGGAAATATCAGCAGTTAGACATTTAGCAACAAGCTTGCAAAGTGGCAGTTAGGTGCAAATCCTGCTATTGTGTTTTTCAAGGTTAGGAATATACTTGAATTTGTATATAGTCCTTGAAAAATGCTGATTTTTGACGTTTTATCTACACAATCACTCACGTAAACCAAAAATTACGTAATATTTGTAATGGAGGGATCCCAGTGGCATATTTGTTTGTTGTCTCCTGGCATTCAGAGCGCTGATGATCTCTTACTCTGGATTAAATAATGATCAAAGTTAACATATACAGCTGGTTAAAATGCTACATTGCTCGACAGCAACCGGTCACATGGTAACTATGGAGGTAATTTGGCCTCAGATTCATTTAGCATAGGTTCATGTGAATTTCAGAAAGATAACTGACACATAATGTTAGGCGAGTTAAATTTGAGAAAGGAAACTGGTGTGGTGGCAGAATGAGAACATTAAAGAGATGCAAACATTTGGAGTTCACTTTCATTCAAATGAAGTGGAAAAGTACTCAGAACACCTTCTCCTCAGTCAGGAGAAAGATGGCTTTGTGATAATGAACGTACATGAGTGTGTTACCACCTGCCCACTTAACAATATAACATCAAACATGAGTTTAACACTGTATTTGTCAGAAAAACTCACATTTTTGGAGGGATCCATTCAGATTCCCTTGGATCCACTCAGATGACCACCAGAGACTCAGTCCACTGAACACCTATCAACAAACATTGATGCTGTGGGTATAAAATTAGTCTGTAAACTTGATTTTACACAATTGTATTTACAGCAACAGTTTAGCTGTGATGATATATGCTTGGAGAGTTTGGAAACTTTTGGTTCAGGTACCTTAGGTACTTGAAAGTGCTTGTATTTGACTCTTAAACCCTGCATGAACTGGAACAAATTAATTGAGCTGTGAATTCTTTCTAACATGGTCTGTACTTCTTTATCCTGTGACATATTTATTAAAAATACAGATTGATTATCTGGGTGGCTAAAGTTTGTATCTAAAGCATCTTTCAGTTTCACTTCAAGTGGACTTTGTATGTCAAATCAAGTATTGCGCTGTGTCTGAAAGGCAGCTGAAGCTCATGTACTGATATAGGAGCAGGATATGAATGGCTAAACAAGCCGAGGTCTGTTTGTGCTCAGTGGAAGTTGAATCCTGGACATACTTTAGTCTGAAACACTGCCCGGAGTGACTGGAAAGTAGATGCTCTGTGTTGTGTTCACTGGCAGTTTTCCCCTCTCTCCATTGAGTGTGCTCTGTGGCTCACAGTAAAGCAGACGGCCACCTGTAGCTGCAGAGTTGAAATGAGAAGTGAGAGGAAGTAAGGCTCATGTTGTTACTCATCAGTCGGTGACATTATGAAGAGTTGAAACAACCTGCTACCTAAGACTGAAATACATTTAGTCAGTGTAGCTGCTGTGAAGCCGTTTCCTCTCCTGGAAAGCCTCTCTCTTCTCCCCCACCCCCCTTTTTTTTTTGTTTTCGGGGTCTGGCGGTGGAGAGGGAGAGCATTAGTTTTGCAGGAAGGATGTGAAGAGCTTTCGCACAAAGAAAATGTCCCACATTGTCTCCAGGGCGACGGCGGTTGCCAGATGGAGCAGGGTTTTTTTTCGCCCTTTTATTTGGCTCTAAATGGCAGCTTCACTCAGACGGTTGGTTTTTGACGTGGACTGGCTCGTTTATTTATGCAGGATTATCGTCCTGCCCTCATCTGACACCAAATTCGGACGTCTCTAAATGTCAAGTGTTACTTATTGATGAGCTGATTATCCGTGTGACATGAAAGCCGTGCTGTGTTGCAGCTCGGGCCCGACGAGGAGGCCTCGGCCTGCTTTTAATCAGAGCATGACTCATACTCCTTCATAAGACTGTCCTGCATGTGTGTGTACTAGCAAACAGGGTGGACAGCAGAGAGCCCTGTCAGAAGGCGTGGTGTATATACACTACAATGTGATGATGTCATAGTTGAGCATGTTGTCATCCTCTATGAATGTTTGTGGAGATGTTCTCTTGCTGTGCAGATTCTGAGCTCTCGTCCTCATGTAGATCAGCTGCAAGAAGCTCGTGTGGCTCAAATATAGACACATGACACACAGCATATGTAAGCATGATCACAGCAACCTCAGTAGGAAAATGGCAGCTGTGCAAGTGAGCTTGCTTTAGCCCCAATTGTTTACCTCGTTTTGTGCGCCTTTGCAGGCCTGCACGCACACACACACACACGCACAGGCGCATGGAAACACACAAGGCTCAGAGCTCTTTTTGTCCCGCCCGCTGCAGTCGCCGTGGAAACCGCCTGATGTCGTGTCACTGTGGTTTGGAAGCCTGCAAACGAGAAGCTGTGGTCTGGTTCAGCACCAAGAGCATGAAGCACACACACACACACACACACACACACACACACACACCTAAACACACACTGAGCTACACACTCATTTCAACTCTTGACTGCAATCATTCAGTGATCACATGACCTCTGTTGGTTTTCTTCCATCCTGTGTCACAGAGTATCACCGCTAGTATAGTCTTCCTGGTGAGGAGTCAGCTCCGACCCACATTGCCTCTCTCTCTCTCTCTCTCTCTCTCTCTCTCTCTCTCTCCCTCTCTCTCCCTCTCTCTCTCTCATATTTAATTGTTCACATCACATTTAGTGATACACGAGTGTGTGTTTTATTAAAGAAGCAGCCGGCTTCGCTCAGCCCGTGTGCAAGCCTCAGCAGTGGATCAGTTGTGAGGATCAGTTGCTCTGTTTTGGTTGACTGTTGCTTGCTCGAGGCTCTGATTGTATCTGTAGTGGTCTGCAGCAGGATAGATTTTTCAGATGTAAGGAACCAGAAACCTGCAATCTTTTACTCATCTTTAATAATAATTACTGTTTATAGCAGCTGAGTCTTAAAAACCATCTGTGAAGATCTTTTTGCTTTGAACATACTTTGGTTTTTGCTAAAGTGATATTAGTATTAGCAGATGCAGTTTAATAAAAACAGCCTGGCTATGCTGGAAGGGTAATGTTTGCTAACTAGTGATGTTAGTTGACATGTATGCTGCTGTGACACTCCAACCCAGCTTATGAGTGTTTTATATTGAGATCATGATCTAATGTGTCCACGTTCTACCTTTCAGGTGAATCGTAGGGGTCGTGGTACTTCTGTTGACAAGCTTCACATATTCTCATTAACTACCAGAGCTACACTACGTGAACAAACCAACAGAGTGATGTAGCCAACTAGATGCTATGCTATGCTAGCTATGCTAATTGAACAAATTATTTCCTTAATGACTTCCTTGGTTGATGTATTATGTAATTATGTAAGAGTTGTAATCCTTGAAAAGGGTTACTGTTATTATTGGCTTCTGATTACAAACCTAACTTCTACAACTATGACTCAAGCTTCACAGTTTCAAACTCCTTTGAACGGCTGTTATCAACTTCAGTTAGAAATGGTCGGGTTGAACTGCTGTGCATGGAACAAAATGTTTTTTGTCGGCAAACCTGGAAGCACTGAAGCTGTCACTGGCTGCTCAGGGAGAGGGCAGCAGTGTCTGAAAGCCTGCTCACAGTCTGCACATGGAGGAGACCGAATGCACCGACTCTGACTTGCTGATTGTGTCGTGAACACACAGCTGCTGTCGCACAGTCCTGACGTGGATAAAATAACATAAACACAGTGCAGCCAGCAGGCTCACCAGTTTGGTCTCTGTGTGTTTTTGTTCTCGTCGAGTGGAGCAGAGGTGTTAAAACGGTGGTGATTCTTGAGGCTGTAGTTTGTTCGCTTTGTGGTCACTGTTTAATGCTTTTTGTTGTCATAACTTTAGGAACACTTACCCTTGTTGGAAATGAAGGGGTGATATTATGAGTGTGGTATACATGGTGTTTGCACAAGCTCTTGTAACAAGGGAACACATGTATGCACAGAGAGCACGCTCAGTGGGACTTTATTTTTGTTTTCGCAGCACGCTGTGCATATATCAGCCGTCCAGGAGAAAATAAATGCAAGATGCACTGATGGAAACTTTTATAATTGAATCCTGAGTTTGAGTTTTGAGAATTTATGCTGGAGGAGGAAATCTGAATCAGAAAGAGGATACAAAGACACACCCAAAAGATGCTGTCCAAAACCATGGACTGTGCTGCAACAGCATAGTTGTTAGGGGTGGGTACCCTGTACTAAATGTGCTCTGAGGATAAATAATTAGATATCGATATGAATGGTATCGATAAGCTCTGATGTTACCAGCTCTGCTGGTGGTATTGGAGAAATTAAGTGGTCCATTTAGGACAGTGCTTGTTGCAGTGAGTGTTTTACATGTCAGGGTGGAAACACATGCACAAATGCACAGTTTTCAGCTGTCCCATTCTCCTCAGTATGTTATGGATGCTACATGGAGTTAACTAAATTACAGATGGCTCAGCGATTAAAAGTCACCATGAGGCAGCTGATTGTCTACGTATCAATATAGGTGTGCTCATGAATTCAATCTGAAGTGGTCAGATTGACAGTTTCAGAGCGTTCTGAGTCTCCTCTGTACTGATGGAGAGGTCATGTCAGATTATTAGCTCACATTACATGCTGTCAGTAACATTTAGCCAGTGTAGTCGCTAAGTTATTAGCCTATAATAAGCTTATTTCCCAACACACTGGTGGTGTGTCACATTTCTCACTCATTTTCTTACTTTCTACATTGTAGATTAACACTGAAGACATCAGAAGTATGAGGTAACACATATGGAATGAGGTGTGAAGAAAGCCAAACATGTTTTATATTTTACATTCTTCAGTGTAGCCTCCTGTTGCTTTGACTACAGCGTTGCACAGTCTTTGGCATTCTCTCAGTCAGCTTCATTTTGGAATGATTTTCAATGAACATGTTATCTAAACTTTTGCCAAAAATCAAATCAAAAAGAACCGATAAGAGCACTGGCTTGATAAGCAGTGTCGTAAGAGCATAGTACTGTAAAGTCTGAACGATAACCCTCCCTAATAGTGGTCGTGATAATAATCAATCCTCATAATGAAGCTGTTTGTCTTCCTGCCTCTAACCTGCTGCTGTTACACAATTACAGCTGCGTGTCACATCCTTCAGAGGCCTCCGCTCCACTCGTTTCACATTCCTCTCACATCGCAAACTGATAGTGAGCTTTTGGAAACTTGCGTCATCAGCGGCTCTGTTGTGCAGCCATGTCTGCAGACTCAATGCTGTATGCAAAGCTCAAGCTTTCACCTGCTGCTTTACACACACCCACTGTGGGCGTTTGCCAAATCTGTCACCAAATGCGCGTTCTCTGAGCTGGATGATTGGAGTCAAAAGGAAATTGTGATTCATCCTGACTAATGACTTTGATTGTGATTAGTAATGATGGTAAGTTTTTAGCATTCAGTGGTAAAAATTAATCACAACACAACCACTGATCATACAGTATGTCTGGATATAAAACATCTGTGCATCACTGCTGTGTGTGGCAGCTCCTTTGTCTGCTGGAGCGTTGCCAAGTCTGGAGTTATTCATCTGTAAAGCAGTGGGTCACAACCCTACATGACATGGACGTAGTGCTGTGAATGAATATTCTAAATCTAAATATATATAATGGATTTGGGAAATGAAAGAGATAATTGATTGTGGAAATTTCTCACTTTGATCGATTGAAAATGAAATGTTGACGTTGAAACAAGGGAATAATTCGAGTTGAATCAGGCACCAGCAGCAACACAGACAGGCGATATATTGACTGTGTCCTGTCTTTGGTCATTAGACTGCATAGTCATGTGTCTTCTTGTGTTAGTTTACCCTCTTATGGACATAGTGCACAGATAATGGATATTCATAGCATAATAGTTCACACCCGTGTGTTTTATTAAAGGAATAATCAAACGTCATTCATTTGTTGGCAGATGCCATCAGTTTGACGTTAATTTGAGATCTACAGGTACAAACGGACTTCTTATGCAAGCAACATTTTCTTATCCTCTGTGTCTTTTTATAAAAAAAAGGACGTAAGTGCATCGGATAAGAAACGAGGCCTCTGTCCTCTTTGGAGCGATGAAGAAACATACCATGCTTTTACCGATGAGGTCACGCAGAGATCATCATCATGTCGTTCACTGATTGGTCCAGCACACACACTGCATCTGGAGAGTTCTTTGGCGTTCTTTGGACTTGATTGGGAGTGACTTTGCAGATTGTCCACGGCAAACTTTGGTGAGAGGTGACAACCGACTCGATACAAAACGGAATGTAATGACCAAAGTAATCGCATTGCGTGTTGCCACATATCGTTGATGTGATACAGTATCATTTTTGGAGCGAAGCGTTGACAAATTGTGTAATTCTGACGGAGAAGGTGAGCGTGTTGCATGGCACGTCTTATCTCGTTCATTGTGATGTTGCAGAATCGTCTGCAAACAGTCAGCAGTGTTTGTTTAAAGTCATTTCATTTCATTATCATCAGTCATGGATTAGCTGTGATTTCACTCAATGGCACCTTTGTCTGTCCACTCGCACTCATGGGTGTGCGTCTTACATTTACACCCTGTACCAGGTACAGACCTGTCACTTTGTTTACCAAATTCAAGTTTAATCTCATATTCCAGCAACCCTCCAGGTTTTATCAGGAATAATTAGGTTTCATAAATTGAACTTTTGCGTCAGTAAACACAAAGAAAGTGTCAAAGTGAGTCTGCATATGAAATGAAAGGACAGGCAGCATGTCCTCACAAAGAGCCCTGCAGGCCACCATACCAGCTCAGTGCTGCTGTGCTGTCACAGATTCTTTCCTCCTTTGCTTATTCAGCACTTTGATTAGTTTTCCTTCCTAAACCACGTTGAAGTGATTAAATGTTTGTGCAGTTGTCACTGGGCTCCTGCTCTGCTAACAGACAGCGGATCAGTCCAGTGACACGCCATAATATTTCTGCAGGGGCTGGAAAAAATTAGATTTAATAACGGGTAGTTTGATCCAAGCGAGTGTGAACAGCCAAAGACACATTCCAGTCACAGTAATGAATCCCACAAAGCATGACAGTGCTGAATGGCTGAGCTCTGCTGCTAGATTTAGCTTTTTATTTGGTCTGTACGCCATTTCAGACAATATCTATAAACGTTGACAGGTTTTATAAAAACCCGTGTGAATGTAACGCCTGTGTCATGTCATATCTTTAATGAAGGTGTGTTTCATGCGGGAAATCACAGCCGGCGTGTTGGAACAGCCCAAATGACCACATGATCGGGGTCTTGGCTTTGACCTGGCTGCTGAATGTGCACGCCTCATCTCAGTTCTCCACTGTCCTTGTTAGAACGGCAGCTTAAGTTCCACTAAAATCACACCGTAAGGAGCCAACAGGCAAGAACACACCGAGCTGCTGTCGTGTTTATCTGATCCCGAGTCAGGTCAACCACTGAATGACCTGCGTGGGTGAGAAGGTGGCCTAAGTCAGAGGCTGTGAGGAGACAATGAAACTTGCTCGTAGTTCATGAATAAAATTGACTCGTGTTGGTGAGATAATGCAATGAATGAAATGAGTGCAATTACATACAAATTCAGTGTGATCAGGAGGCGTGACTTTTATTAGATTTGTGAGCTGGCCAATAGAGGTGCATGTGAAGTGTCAATTTTATTTGGATTCAAGACACTTGGAGTTGAGTTTAACAGTTCAGTTGTCACAAAAATCCCTCTTTGTTAGTGGAAGCAAGACCAAACGTTTGTGGCAAACTTGAACGTGAACAAGTATGGTGACAGTTTGGGGTGGTGTTTAGCTCAGCCGCCCCATGTGCGAAGGCTCAGTCCTTGCTGCGCAAGCCCAGGACTCGAATCTGACCTGTGGCTCTTTCCCAGGAGCTGTGATTTAGAATTGTATTGATGTCATACAGCTTCTTGATCAAAACATACAAAGTTCATATGAAGCTGCTAAAATAAACTAAGTGACAGTATAGATTGATGCTGTGTTTATGAAGGAACAGTTTAGCTGTGATGATAAATGCTTTTAGAATCTGGGAATTTTGTGGTTCAGGTACCTTGAAAGTCCTTGAAAAGTGCTTGAATATTACTCTTACCTGGCAGCATCCCATATCTGTTACCAAACCCAGTAATCTAAACAGACATGAGATGTGACGTTAACCAATGTTTCACTGGTTTCAAAATTTGCTTCTGAACCTCCAGGACAAACAGTCACCCGTTAAAAGGGTTAGAGTTCAGAGCAAACATCTGCGCGTCCATCAAAGTCTGGAGTTTGCATCACACCGGATCGCTCCAGTCCGGCTGTAAGCAGTGCCAGCAGGTGATACGGACGTGATATTAGTCCAGCTCTCTGTTTGTTTGGTGCCCTGTGCTCTGCTGCCTGCTGCAGCTCACGCCACAAAGTGTTGCAGAGGTTACCTTCCATTTTTGTAGGCCCAGAGTGGCCATAAATGAGTGGTTACAGACCTGTAATTTTATTTTACTTTTATCCAGTCCAAGGTTGGCACAGTTGGTCGGCAATTGCATTAGAAATATTCAGGCTGCTGTGAGCAAACACTGCAAACTGCAAGTGTGCTCTGCTAATAGAACCACACTAGATCACTGACCGTTTGAGCAGCACTGAGAGTATAAAGAAAGGAAAGCGCATGCGTGACATCGCCCACAGGTTTCTGAAGAGCTGTTTTAAAGCTCAGAATATGTGGCCATGTTGGCAGTCCTGCCTCTTCCACCTCTCGGCTAATCTAAAAATTGGCAAAAATGTGGATCGTTTGTGAACTTGACAGTGGGTGCTCAAACAAGCCATCTGTAATGACTTGTCAATCAAAGCATACATACTGTTAATTCTGCATAACTTTAAGCCTTAATATCATGTGAACAGGTCAGTTCTATAAACATTTACCCTCAGTACAGTTGTCATGAATGGGGAAATTAGCTACAGAGACCAAAACTGTTTTTTGTACCAGGCTGTAAACATGTTTATTTTAAGTTGGACATTTTAACATAGGGACTTATAGAGACTGACATGTTCTGTAGCCAGCCTCAAGTGGACGATTCAAAGAACTGCAGTTTTTTGCACTTGGCTTCATCTCGCAGCCACAGAGGTCGCTGATTGGTCTGGAGTTAATCAAAACCAGAAATAATCTATATAGATATGCAGAAGCAGGTGACTCGTGTTGAGGTGGTGGTGAACAAGGCTGACTGAGCAGCTCGCCCACAGAGCAGAAATTTAAGTCAAATGAGGTGAATCTATGGTTGCAAAGCTGAATTGATTTTTACACACTGCTAACTTAAGCGTCAAAGCCAACACAGTATTTTCACACGTGTATAATCAGTCTGTAGCAGCAAATGATCTGATGGTGAGCAGTCATAGAGCAGCAAATAAGAGGAAGTATGTACACGGTCCTGAGGCAAAAAGTGAATCTGTTTATTTAACAGCTGTGTGTTGTGCTTTTTGTATTCGAAGAGGAGGACTTACAACCAGCAGCCTGAGAGCATGTATAAACCTGCATTATTATAGAAAAACTGTCAAATCAGAACTTTGGTGACTCCTTTCTGTTTATTATCAGTTTAATGGTATTCTTAATGCCGGCTAACAAACTCAGTGTGGGTCCCTGCCTGACAATAATCAGACGTCTGGCTACAGTGAGGCTGGGACGGGCAGCTTGACCATAAAAACACATGTTGTGATTTGTGATGTGAAATAAAATGGAAACATCTTTGTCTTTGTCCTTTAGTGTAACTCAAATATTTAGAAAGTGGTGTGCTGGATGAAATGTGCCGTGGTTGTAATTAGCTGGTTTTGACCGTGGCACAGCCTCGGCTTCGCTCGGTGCCTTCTCATTTCTCTGTATAATTACTGGTTTTGTGAAGTCTGTTGGAAGCCTTTGAGTCTTGTTTACATTCTATAGATTCCTTTTGTACACACACACACACACACACACACACACACACACATATTCCTGACATCTGATTAGAGTGAAAATTTGCCTCTTGTGATGAAGAGTCTCCCTGCATACCTCTCTGTGAAGCAGCCCAGTGCATGGACTGTTCTGGGTTCAGGGAAACACAGTGTGTGTGTCTGTTGTGTGTCTGTGCGTGTATGTGTGTGTCTGCGGTCGTGAAGCCTGCGTGTCACTCCCAGCAGACTCATTTTCTGGCTCGCTTGGCTCTGCTCCTCCTTTAGCTGCTTTAACAGGCTGAATAATCCCCACCCTGCCTTATCATTGGCTGATAGCCTCTCTGCACCCGCCTAGATCTGCACCATCACACACTGTCTGTGTGTGTGTGTGTGTGTGTGTTTGACACACCTACAGCTCGTCATCCACTGACAACACATTGTTACAGAACATAAGGCCGTGCCAGGCGACATGTACGTTGCTTTTTAAAACCTCTGAGGGAGGAGGGAGTTGGAAGGTGACATCAAGTCCCAGCATGCATCAACTCTTGATGATGATTCATCAGAGTGTACCAAAGGGGGGGCTGGCTAAGTCACATGTTCTTAGGTGTCATAACAAAGTCTCTTTTACCAGCAGACTGAATTCTTTTGATCTCTTTTAATTATAATGTGCCAGTCTGTTGCTTTAAATATAGTTTATTTTTATGCAGACTTCAGTAAAATTAGACATGCTGCTCATGTGCAGTGTGTATGGCACCACTGATGAATTGTTTTGATTGCTCACACTCAGGTCTGGTATGTGCACAAGCTCACAGACATAAACTATGTGAATATTTTCTTTATTTAATTGTCTGAGGTTGAAAATCCATCTTGAACCCATACGAGGACGTCTACGTGGCACTACATGGCAGCGTTTTGGGCTTGCGATGCCCAATTAATTGGCGCCTACTCAAACTTTTTCTGTTTCAGCTTCAAGGAAATTAGAAAAAAACAAAACACTTCATGGCGTTTCCCCCTCCAGGTTCCTGTGATTTTTGTTGATTGCAGAACACTTAAAGAGCGGGTCGGGGCTCAGGAATGAGGGCCAGTCATCTCCAAACAAAAAGAAAATTAACCTCCCGTCTCTGATGACTTGATCCCAGAGCACCACTCCTACAAGTGTCCACATATTCCAAGTTTCGCAAGGGAGAGGGGATGACTTTCCCTGTGTGTTTTGGGAGCTGGCCTACTTTCCGTTTGTGTATTGTCTCTGTGCGTCTGTGCTTCTGTTTTAGTTCCCTGGGTAAAGGCCCACAGTCTCTCTGTTGTTTTCTCTGAGGCAGCATTTAGTCCAAACTGTCCAGGTTCGGACTAAACACTCTCCTTTATTTAGCACAGGAGAATATTTTGCTTTGTGCACTTTCATACGACGTTTACATCCTTTTGTGTTTGTGTGCGGATGAATGCTGCCATTAAGCAGCCTGCAGGGCTTCAGATGGAACTAAGCTGAAAGACGGGCTTGTGGGTGGTTACATAAGTCTGTCTTTGCTGTGTCATTGTGCCACTGTGATGAGCCGCGGCCTGGCCAACAGTGGGATGGCCTCATTAAGCAGCAGCACATGAGCATTTAACACATCTCTCTACTGTTCAACATGCAGATCTGGACTCATTTACAGACCAACACAACAATATGGACACATGAAATAAAAATATATATCTGTTACATTCAGAACCAGACGTGCCTTGGTGCATTTAACACTAGTAAGCTGCTTATAATACATAATGCTTTTTTTAATCAAAGCAATATTTAAATAAAAATGCAATAATTTATTTCCCTATTATTTGAATGGTGTGTTTTTATGCAAATGTAGATGACATGGACAGTAAAGTTAAAGGTTTACGCTGACTTTAGGAAGGTTGAATTTATGTTTCAGGATGGTTCTGAGATGCTGCTGAGAAGAGTTAGAATCTTACAATGGAGAAACATTAAGAGACTGTAATAAGCTTTTAAGCACTTTCGTGTCACATTTTCATTATGAAGCGCACTTATAAATACATACCAGATCAGTATCTGGTGACTAAAAATATTTTCAGTTTCATCAACCAGAATCCCCTGTAAATCCCCGATATTACTCACTTAAATAAAAATAGTGAAAAATGTCCGTCATAAGTTCTCGGTACCCAGAGGGACATAGTTTTGTCTGACCAACAATCCAAACCCAATGATTTTCACATTTGACAAACTAGACGCAGTGATTTCTTTGGGGAGTCATGACTGATGGTGATCTGCTGACAGTTTATTTCCTTTGCTAAGTAAGACGAGGAGTAACTTGTCCATGACAGTGCTGAAGCTATCACAGCAGCTGTAATGATGAAGGTTTCTGCTTGGACCTCTCAGAACAGTTGAGTTTGGTGAGGCGTCCTCCTCCAGACAAACGTCTTTGTCGCTGTCGCTGTTTGAGTACTGTAATATGATTTCTATCTGCAGCATGCATGTCATAAATTATGGTGGCGTGGTGCGACAAGACATCCGTTTTCTTTTAACACGGTTATTTGAATCCATAGTGGCCCACATCCAAATGATAAAATACAAGAAGAAGAAGCAACAAACGTCAGCGCGCTGGTCCGGTTTAAAAAGCTCATTTAAAGCAACAAACAGACAACATGGACTGACCTCTGTGTGTGTCCCTCTCTGTGTCTCTCTGCAGTGGAGGGTGAAGGTCAAGGTCGCATTCTCCAGCGGTTTCCTGAGAAAGACTGGGAGGACAGCCCGTTCCCACAAGGCATAGAGCTGGTAAGTCAACACTTAGACATGTTCCAGTGAAGCTCAGTGGCTACAACAAGACACTTAACCCAGTTAGGGTTAGGGGTTCAATTCCCCGGGCAGCTCAGTGGCTTAGAGCGAGACTGTGGAGGGTTTACAGCAGGGCTTCGTCACACTCTGAGCTGGATGAGAGGTTTTTTTTGTGTGTGGTTATTGCTAAATGTTAGAGTATCAGTTATGGATAAGTGAGTGTGTTGGAAGCAGAAATATGGCGAGTCAGCAGTTCTACGGCGCTGCTATTTTGAATGAAGCTTTTTATGCTGTTAATGAAGCTGGTTCTGTGGTTTGTCAGAGGTTCAGGTTATTTATAGACAGAAGAAAACAGATTTTTCTTACACCAACAAGTGAGGAAACACTTGAACTCGAGGATCATCTTGGACTCGTCTAACCCCGTTTGCCTGATTAAAAAAAAAAAAAAAAAAGTTTGACTCACAAGGCCAAATTTTTTTAACCACCAGTGGGAACGAACACGAACATCGAACACTGACCTTATTTTCTGGTCTTCTGACCTCTCATGGTGCTTTAACATTACATATATCATTCACACTCATTCACACACATGTGCCAACTGCTCATCAGTTGTAGGAGCTAACCATTCACATGCATTCCTTTGGGAGCAAATTGGGGTTCAGTATCTTGCCCAAGGACACTTCGACATGCAGAGGATGGGGATCGAACCTGATTACCAGATCGATCTCGTGATTGGTGGACCACCTGCTCTACCTCCTAAATGTGTGTCAATCCACTTGCCACTTCCTGCATGAAGATAGGCCTTTACTGTGAAACAGGAAGTGTTGACAATAACTTTGTTAGATTCAGACTTTTGCACATTTTGTTTTTGTCCTGGAGCATCATCTTAATCAGTTTTTGCACAGAAACATTATTCACGCGAGGAAGTTGAGTGTTCAGTGAGCACGGATTCACGTGTTGGTGGAAGGATTGGCTGGATGAGATGAACAACAGAGCGTATCACGTGTGACATGTTTACACATGCCAGCTGTAGACCAACTTCAGATGAAGTCATCCAGTCAATGAGGCAGTTTGATGAATAACGTGCATAAATGTCACATCTTAAGAAAAAACAGCCAATATTGACTTACTATTGTTAACTCACCTCAGTCAACACTGCCACAGTCTTCTGCTCTATGAACGTTACATTTTTTTTTTAAGTAAATATTTAAAAATGACACACTAACATGGCTGCAGTGTGGTTATAAATGACTTCCACGTCTCCTCACATGGTTCATTGTCGTGCAATTTAAACAGACGGAAAGTTTTCACAGTCTGTTTGTTGCGTTAACGATAGCCCAGCCCAGGTGAATCACCCTGAGGTGATGTAAGAACATGTGACCCACTGCTGTCTCATATGTCACCCAGGTTGGTATGTACACTAATTTCCCCCCCCCCCCCTCATTTCTTCCATCACCATCTTATTCCAACTCATGCCCCTGTTTCCCTCTGGCCTCCACTCTTCCACCACCTTTCTCACTTCCTCCACCTTCCTCTCTAGTTCTGTCAGCCCAGCGGTTGGCAGCTGGTTCCCGAGCGGCAGTCTCCCTCCTTCTTTGTAGCGGTTTTGACTGACATCAACTCGGAGCGTCACTACTGTGCCTGCTTCACCTTCTGGGAGGGCCTGGACAACTCACAGGTGGGACTGACCTCAGCTCTTCAGTGGATCAGTTGTTGGTTTCCCATCATGGTCTCGAAACTGGTGCTAGGCTGTGTGGCTATTTTGAGCATAGCAGTCACACAACACATGACTTTTTTTGCTGTTTACATCCTTCCTGAGATTCACACATATTTAAAAATATCTTTGAATTAGCAAAATTAACATCAGATGCAGTAAATGTGTATTTATAATGTGTTAAAAGCAACATCAAGATGCTATTTTGGAAGCATATTAGAGCATGTGCTGGTGAGTGCAAATAAATTCAGTGTGTACTCCATTTGTTTCTTTGTTTGGAGTGTTTATGTCAGCCTGATGCGGCTGCACTTACATGTGTCCTTCTCTGTGTTCAGCTACAGAAGGCTGAGGCCAGTGAGGCAGATGAGGTGGATGAGGGGCCGGCCGTCGTCCAATCAGCTCAGGTCTTTGCCCCCAAGAGCCTGGTGCTAGTGTCCCGACTGGACTACACCGAGGTGTTCAGGGTATGACACGCACAAACACACACACACATGCAAAGGTACTCTACATTTCTCCATTTGTATTTGCATATTTATGATTGTTTGGGACACACAAACAGGGAACAGGGAAGTAATGTTTCCTTCTTAGTACGATTTTACAGAACATTCTGGAGACTGTAAAATAATATCACAATCATTGGCAAACAAGCTAAACTAAATTTTCTTCATTGTAAAATATCAATGTTGATCCCTTTGTCCCGAACAGAACTGTCTGGGTCTGATCTACACCGTCCATGTAGATGGCCTGTCTGCCCCCTTGGAAACGGTGATTGGAAATCTCCTCACTTGTGTCATCCCCATTGCTGGAGGCTCCCAGGTAACTGCAGACCGTTCATCTCTTTCTCACACAGAAGCCCGAACAACCCCGTCCTCCAAACGCATGATTTGACGTCCTGTAGGCTAAAGCTTGTGAACAGCTGACCAAGAGTGAAGATAAACAGTGACACCATCCTTCAGTCTCATTTCTTACACTGTTGGAACTCTTTGGCTTTTGCTGAGTGACACACAGTCCTCACATTGCCCCATGCCTTGCTCAGCAGCGCAGCTTATTCAGGCAGTAAGCAGTGTAGAGAAGTAGAGCTTGGCACAGCCCTTGTTCAGCATGGACAGCTAGCTCTGACTGCTGGCATCGCTAAAGCTGCTGTGTTAGCTCGATACAGCAGAAAAATATTAGCTGCTGTCGTCGGGGTTTGGACATTTCTTTGTGCATGCATAATTAAATCATCCGTGAAGTTTGAAATGATACTTCTCCACACACAGCTGGTTTTACAGAAGATCTCTGTTCCTGATGGGCAGCTCAGTCATCTATCCTGTCAACACGCTTCAGTTTAGACATTTTAGCATCATTTCAGTTTAATTTTATTATTGTGGGTTTACTGGGAGACATTCTTTTCAAAGCATTACGAAACACGTAGTCTAATTAACAGATGTAGAAGAAACAATGCAGCGTGCAAGCAATGTGAGCAGCAATCCTTCCAGTTCTGACCAGAGAAACAAAACAAACATGTTTGTGTTTGCTTTAGGTTTTTAAATATGTGTGCATACTTACTGGATATGTGAAATAACCAATGAACAACAGTGTTTTTCCTTCATGCTGAAGTCAGTAACGTGAACATGCACCAGCAGCGTTGTGTGATATTTGTGAACACATTTGGTTCATTTTGAACAACTTATTTCTCATTACATTTTCTGGATTTTTTGTCTCTTTTTTAATAATTCTCTTTTCTTTACATATATATTTTTATTATTTTTTTAATCAGTTTTTGTGTAACTAAACAAAAAGTGTAATGGTGCTTGGCTGTTACACTTAAACATGGTAGGAAGTGACTGTTTTCTCTAAATGCACATCAGTTGAACCCTCCCACTGTGGTTTCCAGATGTTGTAACCCATGTGTGTCATTTTTGTGCACTCTACTGTACACCGGTTCCTCTGTGTTACAGATAAATGAGTCCCCAGTTTGTAGTTTAGACAAGGTTCCTCAGGCCCTGGCCTGTGACTGGCTGCTGGCCTGTCTCCAGGTAACTTTACCGTTCTGCAAGCTTCACCAATCAACAGCCAGCTCGATGTTATTGATTCTGTTAATCAAACAGAGCGGAGATGTTTTCTTTTCTTTTAAGGAATGTGTTCTTTAAGGCAGTCATTTCAAATCATGCGTGACTGATGGCGCTTCAGCTGTTTTTGACCTGCTTTTTTTTGTGTGTTTTGTCATCACTTTCCACAAGATCATGTTAATCATTTTCGTTTCTTTTCAGTTCTTTTGTTTTCTCTTATTTTTGTTGTCAACTTGATTTGTTGCAGCTATCAATATGCATTTGAGAAGATTGGTAACATGTTGTTTATTCACTCTCTGAAACAGCCACACACACACACACACACACACACACACACACACACACACACACACACTGAAGCCCATTGCTGTGCAGGTCGTAGTTCAGTTGCTGGGTGACCATATGGGATGGCAGATGGCCTCCTACCGGGCATCACGGCGTCTGAATGAGAGAATCAGATCTAATCAGTATTAACACACATACAGACCCAAACAGCAGAGGCTTACACACAGCTCTCCTCACACACTAACACAGATTTGCCAACCTTAAAAGCTCAGTCCTTTAGAGATGTGAATTACCCATAATGCAATATAAAATGTCAGACACACACACTCTCCCCTTAAATAAGCACACAGCTCCTTGAGGCCCTTTACAAATGTGTTTGTACCGCTGCTACCCAGCCAAGCACAAACAGTTCTGTTCGTCTGATTCAAGAGGACTGGCCACTCGGAGAAGAGTAACACACAAATACACACTCACGCACATTCCTATAACTTTAATCACACAGGAGCTTCCTATCAGCCACGCTAAATGTCTATCATTACCACAGAGGGTGTCTGTTAACGTCCCAACCTCGGCCCAAACACACACAACAGAATGACTCCAGCAACGCGACACTGAAATCATCTGTGCCATTAGACGCATTGTCGTAGCAACACTGTCACACAGCAATCAGACAATCAGACCTCTAACCTCCTGCAAGCTGCAGGGCACTGCTGTTTGATGTATTGTATTGAAAATGTATTGAAAATCTGCTGGTTAAAGTGCTTAGAATTACATAATTGTGCAGTAAATTCAAAACGCTTTCTTGACCCAACATGATTTGTCAGTCACGAGAGACTGCTAATGTTAGCATAAATCCAGCAAACTTACAGTGTGTAGCATTACATGCTTACAAACAATTTCAAGAAAAAGAAGATATGTTGCTCTCAACAGGTTCCCCCCACCCCCAAATAAGTGACTGTCCAATCATAACTTGGCAGCAAGCAGCAACCTCTGTGAAGTTAAGCCTATGCTGAAGTATCAAACACTGCAGTTCCTCAAACGTCCACTTGAGGCTGGCTACAGAATGAGTCAGTCTCCATAAGCCCCCATGTTAAAATGTCCACCTCCACAACAGAAATAAACATGTTTACAGCCTGGTACAAAAAAAACAGTTTGGGTCTCTGTAGCTAATTTCCCTAAAACTTTGTATACAGACAGTTTGGAGTTTTCTTTTTATCTCAATGTCAGTATTTGATCCATTCGGTCCATTAACATTTGGAAAGTCCAGAAGAACCGGGCGAATAAATAATTTTGCCCCTCATTTAACGGCTAAGTGGAAGTCCCTAGTTTTCTTGGCCACAGATGGAAGCGTAATGTGGAAGATTGGGGTAATTTTATAAGATAAGATAAAATAAATAAATAAAATAGACTTTATTGATCCCACACTTGGGAAATTTACTTGTTACAGCAGCTTGTGTACACAAGGTGTTTTTTGCTTTCCTGGTCTAAAGTGGGTTCATTCAGCCACCTTTCTGTGAGGCATGTGAGGCCACGTGATGCTACGCTCTCGATATGTCCTTTGTAGCCTGGTTAGCGCTGTTAGCTTCTCCATCTTATTGGGGAGAGATCTTACATCGCCCATTATAACATTACACAGTTTGTACCGTACACTGCAGCACTGCTGTGCAGCTTGTGAAATAACTAAACAGATGTGTATGACAGGACAGGTTGACCTGCAGGATGTTCCAATAGTTCATTCATTTATCTGAGTAGTTTACTCAACTCTAATGGGAAGTGAACTTCAGGCTGTTGGCCTGAGATGAGGAATGGTGGATTACAAAGTAAAGAAGGATGATGTTACTAACCAGAAGGCCACCCTGCTTAACAAAGAGAAGCAGCAGACCACTGAGACTTCATACATCCTTTCTCGGCAAAGTCCCTTTGTCCAACACAACAAATCCCTGCAGTCTGTACACAGCCCCGACCCATGACCTGCGTGTGTGTGTGTGTCGCAGTGTCAGATTTCCCCACTTCTGTTTAGGATGGAAGAAAGTCAAGTGCTCATTGTAGCATCCATTAGTGATTGAGCTCTTACAGGAACATGTTCAAATCTGTCTCTGTAATAAGCCGATGT
Organism: Protonibea diacanthus; assembly: GCA_028641955.1. Lineage (NCBI taxonomy): Eukaryota > Metazoa > Chordata > Actinopteri > Sciaenidae > Protonibea > Protonibea diacanthus. Next base: position 4,696,196 of record CM053997.1, on the reverse strand, counting down.
GACAGAGGGAATTCCAGTCCCTGTTTCTGGAAACTCGTCTGTCACACCGCCAAGTTCTCAGACTGTCAGATGTTGATTTGGCAGCAACACATTAGAACTTTAAGGCATTAACTGAAAGAAAATCACAAGTTGCACAAGTTGCTCTGCTGAAAGTCACTTTCTGTTGGTCAGGATGTGTTTTTTCTCACGTAGCCTGTGAACTTAAGCTTCTCCCCTTTTACCTAGTTTCACTGCAGCGTGTCAGGGAGTTTTTAGGTTGGAAGGTGACTTGAGTGCAGGAGAATTGGTTGCAGTATCAGTTTGAGTAACCGTTATGGTTTCAAAGCAGTCAAGTATGGCTGTGTAAAAGCCAAACTGTGGTCAGTTTTTAGCATATCTCTGCTTTAGAATTTCCCTTATTTCCCCAGAGTTACCGTTACAGTGTAGCTTTAAAACCATGTGAGGATGTAGGAGTTCTTATAGCTTCCTCTACATCCTTATTTGAACTTCTCGACTCTTATAAGACAAAGCAAACATTGTGTTTGACCTCTGTACCTTCATGCAACGTGTGTTTGTATGTGTGCTAGTGTGTGTGTGAGAGAAAGACCTACAGTGAACTTCACTAGTAGTGAGAATACTAGAGTAATGTCATCTGCATACTTCTTTTCTCCTGCTATCATTATTACTATACGATATATATGTAAAATGAACTTACCAGCATGTGTACTGTTGTTGCCCTCTGTGTTGGAGATACTGAATCATCTGTTGCTGTTGTCATGCCGCCGAATGCTAGATGGCGGCCTTACTTTGTTTTGCACGTGTGTCTCTCATTTTGCACTCATCTTATATTTTCACACAGCCGCCATCCTGCAGTTCATGTTTATGATGTTTATTGTTTGTGCAGCTTACCTGTGTTGCCATGCTGATACATTACTGTCATATTGTTGTCAAGTTTGGGCATTCTGTGCCCACATTCTTGTTGTTTCTAACCTGTGTCTTATCCTGCGGTGGTGTTTGTGTGTGTGTGTGTGTGTGTGTGTGTCTGCTGGGTGCTTGTGTAGCCGGGCCAAGAGGAGAGAGAGGAGAGTTTGGTACGCCAACCTGACTTCATTCTCCCCTCGACCACCAATCAGCTCTAAGCTTCTCCTCAGCTTCCTTTTTCTCCACCCATTTCCCCATCAGCCAATCCACGCACCTCTCCTGTGGCAGGAGAACCAATCAAAATGCTTTGATACATACTCAATATGTGACCCACAACTGATCGTTCATTTCACACCATCTGATACAGGCCTCTGAACCCGTGTAGTCTTGATACCAAACATTCAGACGTCAATTGGGTTGTTTCATTCATGTGACCGCTGCAGTTCTGTTTAGGATCTGAAAGTGAAACTACAAACAGTACTGAAATTCAGATTCCACAGGAGACTTTCAGATCAGCGTACTGCGGACAGCATCAGTCAGGATGCATTCGAGAACTTAACAACAACATTCCTTTTGTTTCTTAGCCTAAAGAGTCTATTATTGTAATAACGACACAGCTTTATGTAGCATCTTCATAACTTCTAAATGAATTCTCAGAACCTTTTTGTAAGTTGCATTGGGCGTGCATTGCCTGAGTTAAATGACTAAACGTAAACTGATTATTTTCTGTCCGTGTAAATCTGCCACCAAGCCTCCAAATCCAAACAATAAATTGAACACACGTGAAGATCAGATGTCGGATCACAGTATTGAATTGCTAACAGCTCGTCTGTGGTTGCTAACGCTGTTGCTGCTGCTGTAGAGAGCATGACAATAATGCTGCACCTTTCCCTCCCAGCTGGCCTAGTGCACACACAGTCATACTGACTGGATACAACTGTCTTTTCCTCAGAAATGAATTGCTGATTCAAACTGGTTTGGGAAGCTCAAAAAACCCTCGGGCAAGATTAAAGCACAACTTGGATGTGTTCTGGCGTACAATAGACCAGGTGTTGATGCGTGTGCTTTCATGTCAGTTTGTCCTTTCTCTGCGCACAAAGTCACGTCAAATTGTGACTGTGTGAGAAAAATGTGTGGATTTTTGATTTTGCTGATAATTGAACACAGACAATGGGAACATGATGGAGAGCTTAATTGGTTAAGAATGACTTATTAATTATTATTGTGCTAATTCTAAGTAGAAATGGTAAAAATATGTTTCATGTACACCAGAAATCATGTCCCCAAAGTACTCTGTGTTCAGTAGTCATGTGATCTTGCCTCTGTATACAGTGTTTTATTGTGTTTGCATTATATTGATTTATGTTTTTGGAGACTAAATTGTCCCTAATTCAGCTCCCCGATACGCTCGTTATCCAAACCGCACACAAGTCAATATTTATTGGCTCTGTCTTCTGTCTGGAGCACAGCAGACTTCCAGTTTTGTTTTCTGTAACAGAGGACGTTTTTGTAGACACGATGCCGTGCAGTCAGAGAATTTCCCCTAAAAATGCACTTTATTTATTTATTTTTTTTTTTTACAGCTTGCATGTCAGATCAGCTAAGCGTTTCCACAGAGATGTTATCCCAGGATGCGCTTCACGGCCCTAAACTAATTATTCATCCAGATTCACCTTGATCAGTCTCCTTTCCCTTTGTGCGCACATTAGACTGCAGTGGAAAATGGCCTGCGCATGATACCTGCCACCTGCCACACCTGTGTGCTGGGATCTCTCGCTCCCATAAAGGCTCATTGACATGGTGGTGCCGGTGTTGTTTTTGCAGTAAGGTCGTTGGCATGGAGTCCTGTCCAGCTCCATTCATGTCCCAATCAGCTTGAATGGCTTGTGTTTTATTTGTGATGTACCTGCTAAGCTTCTGGGATCCTCCATCTCTCTGTCGCTGACTCACGCTGCTCTCCGGACACGCACAACTGATTAAACCACTGATCTTTCTGAGAAGCTGCATTTGTTCTCTGGCTTTCTCACAGCACACTTTCAATCTTTCTTTTCTCTCCCGTCTCTATCTCTTAATCTATAGAGGACTATAACGTTAGGTGCTGGCGACCGGCAAGTTATCCAGACCCCCATCGATGACTCACTTCCTGTCAGTGGCAGCAGTGTGGCTCAGCTCTTCAGACAGCTCGGTATGAACACACCTTTTCAAAATAGTGTTTGTGTGAATCTAACTCAGAAAATCAGATTTTAAAATGCCAGGATGATGTATGACTCCCTGTGATTCCTTGTCTGTGCTCTCTTCTCTCTCAGGTATAGTCAACGTGTTGTATCTGTTCTGTGCCGCCCTGACCGAACACAAGATCCTGTTCCTGTCCAGCAGCTACCAGAGACTAACAGACGCCTGCCGGGGACTGCTGGCCATCATGTTCCCCCTCAAATACAGGTGTTATTCCTCAGACACATTCCATATCCAACGCATAGGCAGAGAAAACCGAAGTCAGCAACAGATGCACAAGCTAAATCTCTTCCTATGTGTGTGTCCCTTTCAGCTTCACCTACGTTCCCATCCTGCCGGGGAAACTGCTAGAAGTCCTGAGCACCCCCACCCCCTTCATCATCGGTGTGAATTCATTCTTTCGCTCAGAGACGCAAGAACTGGTGGGTTCTCATCACAACAATATGATTCTTTTCTTGGAAAAGCTTTGGGCATTGTCTTCCTTATTCAAGTCCATTTAAAGTGGTATCAGAGATGCGGGCTGCTTTCTGTTCATTACAGTCCTCCATCACATAAAATCAGGTAGGAAGGGTAGGACACGTCTACGCATGAATATAATGTTGCTTTAAGTCAGAACTAACATTTAAGTGTGTGTGTGAACTGTGTAAAAGTGATGATCACCGAACCGGGCTGCCTCTGCAGCAGTACTTTAAACCAGCTTTAAAATGTTAGATTTCCTGATGAAGGCCCACCTCGTCCCTCACAGTTGTTTTATGGGAGCTCACTGGCATTCTGACAGGAATCAAAAAAAGAAGAAGTATTTTAAACAGAAAACGAGCAGGGATGCAGTCTGAAGCAGCAGAAAACGTTGGCACCTCACAGCCAGTCGGGGAGGACAAAATGCCAACTCCACACAACCCCACTCCATCAGCACTAAACAAACAAACCAGTATCATTAAACAACCCAGCATGCTTTGTGTGGGCAGACCAGCTGGAACACCTGCTGCCAGTTTCCAGCTGTGATGTGATATGATAAGCATCCTTAGTGTTAAAAGCTGAATGTATCGTTCATTAATTTAATAAACTTGCTCCCAGAGAGGACCACAGGAGCAGGCCACACATGACGGAGCCCTGTTGTATATTTCCATATACCCTCAGTTAATCAGACGTTTGATGTAAACACTCACTGAACCATTCAGCAATGGTTCATGTGTCTTTTAATAAACCGCTTACCTATTCTTATACTCTTTACAAACTGTGCCAAGATTAATTTGACCAATATACATGACAATAATTACTGTCTGCATGTCACGATCAAAGAAAATCCTTTATGTTCTTATTAAAGCCTGATGAGAGTGTAATGAACGCTTCTGTCTGACCGCATGCTGCTGCACGGTCCTCGCCGTGCCGCCCTGATGGAGCCATTGTCTCGCATCACAAACGAGGCACTGTGTCTCGTACAGTAGTCACACGGCCTGATAGCAACATGAGAGCAGTTGTCAGTGGTCAGAGGTCAGAGGTCAGAGGTTGTAGTTTGGGCAGCCTCTCCTCCTGTCTGCAGTAAAAAGTGAATGTGTGTGGTGTCGTTTGATAGCTCGCGTCCTGTAATGAGCAGCTGTTGATAGAGACGACTCCGTGTCTCCCTCTGAGATAAAAGCATAGCAGCAGGATACACAAACTGATTACAGCGACTGAAAGACAAATGCAGAGGGATGAAAAGTGTGTGTGTGTGTGTGTGTGTGTGTTTTCAGTTGGACGTGATCATCGCAGACCTGGATGGCGGCACGGTGACCGTCCCTGAGTGTGTCCACATCTCCCTGCTGCCTGAACCGCTCCTCCAGCAGACCCAGACTGTGCTGTCCATGGTAAGACTCTGAACACACCCTTAGTACACACACCACTGCTGAGTACTGGGAAATCTCATTAACATCCAGTGGGTGGTTTCTAACCAGCAATACATTTCCCACTGGTGTTTTATGGCTTCAGATGACGGGAAGCTCTTCTGGGATTGTTTTCCACCTACGTGTATTTTTTTTGGTTCCAGTGTAGTTTAATCTTTTATAGATTAAAATGGTGTATTAGATTTTTCTTAGTTTTGGCTCACACTGATATTACTGATTTGTGATATTAAACATACTAAATCTGTGTTAATTTCATAAATGAAAAATATGACGAACAATGCTCGCGAGGAGACTACAGTGTTAGTGGTGGGCTATTGGACGTCCGAAAAATGTATGATATTTTCCCCCAATAATTAAGACCCACAGGCACCCTATACCCGAAAACCACACAGCAAAAATATCCGTTAATCAATGATCCGAGGTGAGGTGAGGTCGGCAGAGAATGCCGTCAACTGTGACGGTACATGACGCTGCCAAAGACTAAATCTGAAGTAGCTGGCAAAGTGAACACAGAAGTTTGATCTAAAATTCAACAAACATCACAAATATTCTCTGCCAAGTGAAATTAGATGATCTTTAGATCATCATCAACACCTGTCTGTCTGGTTCATTCACATTCATATACAACATGTATATTGTATGACGTCCTCAGTTGTGTTCAGGGCTGAATTAGTAAAGTCACTTTATGATTTTGCAATCATAAAGTTTTAGTTTCTCTTGTGTTTTTGTTTTGGAGTTTAGTTTCATTTTAGTTTGGTGTTGTGATGCCAACTCAGCTATATCACTCTCACATCGTACAGAATATCCTATCAGGTACTATTCCTGATAGGCAATACCAAACACTTCCAGCCCCTTCCAGTATTCCAGTGCCAGCCTCTTCTGAGAATTGTTTTTTTTTAAATCTGTGGTTTATCAAGCGATATTTCCAGCTTCCTTATTCTCTTTTGCCGAATGAATAAGTTTTCCTGCTTCCCGCTGGGATTTGTTGTCACTCGTTTTATTGAACGCCTCAGGTATGTGGATCATGATGAAACTGGAAATTGCCCGCAGCTTCTCATCAGATTGTTAGATAAACTGTAAAATGTTGTGCCACAGTCATGTGTAAATAAGGAACAATGGGTGAACACGATGTATTGTAATATGTTTGATTTCAGATACCCGACAGATGCAGATCAAATCATTTTCACACAGGCAGATTGCCGCTGCCAGCTCACATGCGACTGCATGGAATAAAACATGCAGAAGTTCACTCCATGTAACTTCTGCATGTTTTATTATTTTACTGCATTGAATAAGAGTAAATGCAATTTGGATTTTATGACACTGATTACCAGAAAATGAGACAGAGAGTGTGCATTCATGCATTGTGTAACTGTTACGGACGACGGCAGGGAAATTCATTTAGTATGGCTACAAACTCTTTAACGTCAAAGAGAAAAGAAATGTTTAGAAATGAATAAAGGAATTCAGTAATATTACAGTTCTTAATTAACTCACAGAAGCTTAATAATGTAAAACAATATAACATTAAGGGGGGGTGAATACATTTTGTAATTTGTTTGATAGAATAAATCATACATGTTCATGCAGCTCATCAAAGTGTCATCATCAAAGATCATTAGTAACACTGACACGAGCATTCCTCTTCAGTGGTGGAAAGTACATTCATTCAAGCGCTTTACTTAATTACAGTTTTACAACTTGAGCACTTCCACTTTATACTTCTGCTGCACTGCGATATAAAAATCTCTGTTTATTTTACAGCCATAGTTACTTTACTTTCCAGAATCATATTTAACGTAAAACACACAAGTTGACCTTAAATGATACTGTTAAAGATTAATCCAGTGGTTCCCAGTCATGGTTCAGGTTGTTGTCAGCAGTTCCGTCAAAGAGACATTTCCCCTTTAAATTATTATTATTTTAGGTCCAAAGAGGCTTTTTAAATCTACAGACGCCACGGGCAGTTACAAAGAGTCCTCCATGTTAACCTGCCATGTTTCTACAGTAGCCTAGAACAGACAAAATGAAAATGAAAGGATGAGGCCCTCGCCTCATCTTTTGGATTGGACTGTCTCAGCAACTACACTGGTAGATGGTACAAAAACACACTGGTGCTTTGAGTGCATTAGGGATTTGAGTATGATTGATTAAACGCAGTACTCTAACTTGTAATGTATTTTTACGTTGTTGTATTGATGCTTTAACTCAAGTAAAAGATCTGAATACTTCATCCACCACTGTTGCTCTCAACCAGCCTCGTGAAAATATTCAAAATCCAACTACTTAAAATAAGATTTAATAACAAACATGTCCGCCCACCTCTGTAAAAAATCGACTGCACTGACTCACATGTGGGAAAATCCTTCTAACGTGTATTATGATGGTGAGTCATCTTCCAGGAGAGGCATGTCTGTTTGCTGTTGTGATTGCAGTCACGTGTAAAACAATGATTCACTTTGTTTGATGACTGCTGAGTTCTGGTAACTGATTGATAAACTTGCCACAAAGCAGAGGAGAGTTTTCCCTCTACTGGCTGCACAGAGGTTTCAGAGGCGTCGTGTCACTGAGGCAGAGGGTACGATGTGTTTATTTGGGAGAGGCTGGAGCTGCTCTGTCTCAACTCACATATGCCAAGTGTGTATTTGGATGCCATGAGGAGCCCAAATTTTGGGAATCAAACATGCTTTTCCCACGGACTCTCACTGCATTTGAAATGTTTGTAATATAAGAAAAGTTATCAAAATAGTTTCCCCCTGCAGACGTCGAGTAAAAAAGCTCCAATAAACTCTGCAGTTGGATTATAAGCTGCATGGTTTACGTAGAAAACAATCTACCTTTTATTTTTTGTCAGAATTAATGTCTCAAAAAACAGCTACAAAACTGCAAACCCCTCCTCAAAACATGGAAAATTATGTCACCACAGTGCCTCAACAAAAAACTTGAGTTTTTATAAGATGAGATAGATGGAAGAGGTCCCACAGAGGGGAATTCGCACACATAAGAAAATCTAAATATAATATATAAAGAAAAAAGTTATGAAGTCATGCTGGTTAGACTTAAAGAGTCTGACAGCTGTTGGAATGAAGGACCTGCCGTAGCGCTCCTTCTTACATGTTACATCTTACTGTTGCTGCTATGCTAACCTGAACAAGCAAAATCCAAAATTCAAGCTTATGGATGAATCTGAAATGTCCTCATGCAGCTCAACTTTGTCTCTCCATCCGACACTCCAACACTAAGCCAATGAAAAAAAATCAAAGTTGACATGTTCAAGTGTCTCTGTTACAATTCATCTTATCGTCCACATCTGCAGGATATTAAATAGGAACACTTCAGAAAACCATTGGGCAACTGCATTTACAAATACAAGTCGAGACTCTATCATGCAAAGAGAAAGACAGATATCAACAACATCCAAAAACCTGTTGACCTCTCAGGGCCCGAGCTCATCTGAGATGGACGCACACAAAGTGGGAAAGTGTGCTGAGGTCTGAGGAGTTCACATCTCAAACTGTTTTTGGAAGTGATGGACGTCATGTCCTCTGGGCTAAATTTAAGTTTTACAGCGTCCCAAAGTTTTTGGAATCGGCTTTGTATAACTGCGTCATGTTATGTGGTCAGGTTGAACCCTGTCATTACAGTTGTCATTGTTCTACATTGTCCAGTTCCAATAATATCCTCCTCATTTTACTGGTAACTCTAATAGAAAAGCCTGAAGGATCTGCTGTCCCATTTAAAGAAAATATGTACAATACTGCTGTTTTGTTCCTACCAACAGCTGTTTGCCAAAGTGTCCTCAAGTGAGACACTGAACTTGGACCCACTGACTGGGGCATCAGCTAAATACCGAAGATGATGATGCTCGAAATAGATTGAGCTATAACTGGAGTGATTTTATGTTGAAATTATGCCACTTGTTGTTGTGTTGTGTGTTTTTGTCACTGCTTGCTCTGTGTGCTCGATGGCCTATAACCTGGAGACTCTTGTGTATTGTGGTCCTTGCTCTGCATTGATGGAAGGAGAGCTTGAAGGGTCAAAGAGATGTTCACTGGGGTACGGACACCACACAGATGAATAAACTGCTATCTCAAACGTATATCAGCTAGTCCGATCAGCTCACTTAGGCCAGACTGACCTGCCTCATTGAAACAAGATACACGGACAGATAACTGCAAAGCTGGAAAACCCATCAGGGGGTTTGCACAGCCGGTCTTTCATTGGTTAAATTGTCTGATGTTCTTGTGGAGAATAGGAGCTGCTTTGTGTGAAGGTTGCAGAAATGATGATGCTGTAGATTGTTGGGCAGCAACACGAAGCGGGGCTTAGCTGCTGCGCTCTCCTTACAGTTAACTCAATTCATTTTCATGTAATAACCTGAAACCAAATACTGTTTCCAAGGTAGTGTGTGTCTTTTGTTTTCCTTAAAGCTAAGACACTAAATGCTAAAAATCATTGTGTTTTCTAGAAGATGCTTCCCTTTAAAGGGAGTCCTTTTTATTACTTTTAGATTGGTCATATTTTTATGTATTCATTGGTGTCCCACATTAACAGCCAGACTACAAATCAAAAGTCTTTTCAGGTAGATAGAATTTGTCTAGAAAGAAAAATAGAGAGCGACACGGTGCAGTGGTTAGCACTGTCGCCTCACAGCAAGAAGGTTCCTGGTTGAACCTGGTTCCTGTGTGGAGTTTGCAGGTTCTTTGTGGGTTCTCTCCTTCACAGTGCAAAGACATGTACTTAATAGGTTAATTAGTGACACTAAATTGGCCGTAGGTGTGAATGTGATTGTGAGTAGACTGGCACCTCTCGTCTAGGTTAGCCTAGACCTATCCAGGCTGCACCCTGCCTCTCGCTGATAGGCTCCAGCCACATGTGATCCTAGTGAGTGAGGGGTAAAAAGACAGAAAATAGTGAGAAATGTTCGTTCTCATAGTCTAAGTTAAGCTGTGCACATGACCAAAATCTCATCCTGATATAGACAGTCACACTCAGATAATCAGACTTTAATCTCATTATCTCTTACTTTTGTTATATGTAATTTATTTTTGTGTCTTTGGTAGCTACGTGCAGCACTACTGCCCAAGAGAAAACTCCCCTTGATAAAGTTTGTCTTATCTTATCATAAATAGTTAATATAAAATGGCTACAGGGAAAATCTTATTTCCTCTTACATGTTACAGTCAGTCAGTCATAATAAAGACAGCAGCCGTTATCTCCCTCCATCTTTGTGATTATTTCCCGCATGATGTGCTGCAGCCAAAAGTCTCTGACAGCCTCCGAGTCTGGCCTTTTGTTTTGATCACTCCATGATACTATTGTGGTGCTCGTGCAAAGACTCTCTGTGAGCAAAACAACGTTAACACTTTTCTGGTTAGTGTCAGACTTTTCATACCCACCCCATACAGAAGGAGCCTCTCGTTTAGATATGAGCTCCTCGTCCTGTCTTTACTGATCGGCGTTCAGAATCACCCTGCTCGTAGTCACGTCGCTTGTTTGTTTGTTTATGCAAATTTCCAGCCTGCGTGCTGCTTCCAAGATGTGTAAGCGCCGTCCAAAGAGTGTGATTTGTGATACAATGGCCAAAGCAATATGACCTAATAGACATAATAAACCCACAAATCTTGTAATCATGTAAGACAAAGAAAAGTATCAAAGCCTCACATTTACCTGAGAGGTTTGTCACTAGAAATTTGTGTCTTGAGTTACCCAGAATTCCACTAATGCAGCAGGCACAAGCTCCTACAGGTGGTTAGATGGTGAATAATGGTGGCTTTATGTTTGTTGTAGATTTTGGATCCAGAGCTGGAAATCGCTGATCACGCCTTTCCACCGCTCTCCACGCAAGCCTCCGCTCTCAAGATCCAGGTAAGAGATTATCCTGAGGTTTTAATCATTTCAGGGTCTCTTGAATATATTTCTTGAGAGAAATTAAGCAAATGGAAAAGGTTATTTTATGAGCTCCAGACTTTTCTTTTTGTGCAGCACTTCCTAAATGTAGCCAGTAAAGTCTGTGCAGTGACACATTCTGGGCACCGGCTTAACTTTTCATTAGACTCAGTCCAAGATGTCACCAGAGCAAGCCATCGGTACAGCCAAATTGCTCATGCGCTCAACCAAAAATGTCTAAAACAGCCGAAGTCCTGTGCCCCCCTTGCTGCTCTGATGGATGCTTTATTCCTGTTGACACGATAACGGTGTTAAAAGACCAAAAATGGATCTGGATTAAATCTGCAGGTCCAGGATTCATGAAATTTTCCAGACTCTGTGTCCAGTTCAGCTCCTCATTCCATTTTTCCTTCAGCTCTGGTTTGTGTGTGTGTGAGTGTGTGTTGACTCTAACTCGACTGTCGGGTGTGTTTCAGGATAAGGAGATCCGGGGAGTTTTCCTGTGGCTGTTCGCTCGCCTCTTCCAGGGCTACCGCTGGTGTTTACACATCATCCGCATCCACCCAGAACCAGTGATCCGCTTCCATAAGGTCTGTAGATAACAGCTCTAATCAGCCACGTGTCCTGAAGAGTTTCCTCAATGAGAACCCGCATCAGACGAGTGTAACACGTGTTTCCACAGGCGGCCTTCCTGGGTCAGAGGGCACTGACAGAGGACGACTTCCTCATGAAGGTGTTGGACGGCATGGCGTTTGCAGGCTTCGTGTCAGAGAGAGGGCCTCCGTACAGAGCCACTGACCTGTTTGATGACGTGAGTGGGATGACTGTGTCCAAAATCACTCAAAAAACATAATAAGCAACATAACGAGAACCGTTCTCAGTTGGTTTGGATGTTGTAAAGGTGTTTACATTCACGTTGTGTGTATCCTTTAGTGTGTTCTCTTCCCCCCTTCTCTTTTTTTGGAACATATTTTCATTTATTTATTGCGGTTTGTGAGAGATCAAGTGTTGCTCTTCATCTAAGTGGATATACACGATGATGCTGAAGTTTAAGGTAACTTCCTTCTTTGTCTTGTTCCAACAGCTGGTAGCCAATCATGAGGAGCGGATACGACAAGAGGAGACCTGTCCACAGAAAGTCATGAACCACGTCAGGGAGCTGGCTGAGCAGCTCTTCAAAAACGTACGTTCTCTAATGGTTTCCACTTGGTCCTGTTTTGTCATCCTTCTTTGTTTCTTCTCGTGAGACTCTCCTCTCCGTCACTTTCAAGTTCATGTCTCAACTTTTGTAGCCAACTTTCCAAACTAATAGCTCTGTTTTTGTTCAGCTGCGTCTTTGTTTCATCTCTCCGTCTTCCCCTCCCTCCAGGAGAATCCTTACCCCGCTGTGGCGATGCACAAAGTCCAGCGCCCGGCAGAAAACACCCAGAACACCGGACAGAACCAGACGCCTTTCCCCTTGCTGGACGACGTCGCGGTGGAGCTCTTCATCGACCACGCCGCCGCCAAGCTCAAGACTGCGCCTCCTGTGGTCAGGGCGGAGCTCAAGAGCATGGTGCCATCTGGGCCTCCACTAGGTGAGCTGTTGGCGGAGCACTGAGGCTCAATGAGGCTGTAACTGTGTGTAATCTGGTAAACTCGAGGTTTAGAAAGTCTGATTCATTGAAAATGAGAAGTAGAAACTGTGTAGCAGTGATACCTCAAAAAAAAAAGTGTTAGACACTCAACCAAAAGTTCGCTGTGAGGCAGCAGGTGTTGGGTTTCATAGCTGCATTTGTAAAAACGTAACACCAAGTTCATGGTCCCCAGTTGTGTCTCAGACTTCCTGTGTGAACAGACAGCCTGTCTCACAGTGTGTGTTTAATGGGGTTCAGTTCCGTGCCACAGTGATGAATGAGTGTCTGATCACTTCCCTCGCTCCGTCACTGCAGGAGACACCGTGGACAGGAACGGCAACGTGATGGCCAACAGCGCCCGCAGGCTGGAGGTGGTCAGGAACTGCATCACATACATCTTTGAGAACAAGATGCTGGAGGCAAAGAAGGTACGAGCAGGACACTGCATTCTTCAGAGCTTCTGGACCATCAATACATAAAGTCATCTGTGTCATTAGTTCTGATTCTACATTGATTTCTGTGAAGCGATTGTGATTCAGCTCTTGTGGTTGTTTTCGTCTCCACTGCTCAGTTAATGCCAGCTGTACTGAGGGCGTTGAAGGGTCGGGCGGCCCGGGTTTGTTTGACCCAGGAGCTCAATCAGCACGTCCTACAGAACCGAGCCGTGCTGGACGACCAACAGTTTGACTACATCGTCCGAATGATGAACTGCACCCTACAGGTGAGCCTGCACATAGAACAGAAAAGGCCTGTCAGGTGAGGATATGACAGTTCAGATTTGAGGGAAAAGGGGAGCAAAAGGGAAACGTTCATATTTCACATTTATGTTTATATTTGTTTGTTCTCTGTCAACAAAGCTAGACAACTTCTTTGCACGTCGTCCGTTAAAATATTTCACCTCTGAAGTGGTCTGAAAACTAAAGGAACATTTCGGATCAGCCAACTGATATTATCGCAGGCTAGTTAGAATGCTGCCAGTACAGCTGAAGCTCGTGAGTTTCATTAGTTTTGCAGATATTTGATCACAAACTAAAGAAACTGAAATTTTTGAACTGAGAGTTTCTCTGAGGGGGTGGTTGATAAGATATTTCAGCAGTGAACAGGCCAACATCCCTGGAGCGATTCCATTAGCAAGACTGAAAAATAAGAGACTGACTTTGACTTGTCCTCTGTCATTTGAGTTGGACTTCAATGATGCTAAAGGATTCATCTAAAGGACTAATTTAATCTATGCTTTAAAGTGTAGCAGATACAATGAATGATCTAATAATTAGCATCAGTTCTGTTTTATGGTTTCCAAGTTGTGACATCATTCCATTATTTTCCTGTTTGCGTTCAGGACTGCTCACATATCGATGAACACGGTATTGCAGCTGCCCTCCTTCCACTCGTCACGGCCTTCTGCAGAGTAAGTTATAAAACATTCATTCCACGTTGGATCAACAGATTAGAACTCATTCAAGTTTCCCCTCCTGGTTTCACAGTTCACAGTTCACTGATGTCTGAACATGCCATTAAAACTCTCTTCCTGTGTTTCGTCTGACAGAAATTGGGCGCAGGCATCACTCAGTTCGCCTACAGCTGCGTGCAGGAGCACATGGTGTGGACCACCATGCAGTTCTGGGAGGCCATGTTCTATAGCGACGTCCAGAACCACATCAGAGCCCTGTACCTGGAGACAGAGGAGGGAGACCAGCAGAACTCTGTAAGCGCTCAATATGTTACCAGGGTGACCAAACAAATGATGGATGATAGTCGAACACATTGTTCAAAAGTTTCTGGTGAATTTCTGGAACAAAAAGCGAGTGAGACTAATGAGTGAGGCTCCCGTCCTGCTGAGCAGAGTGTCATTTTTGTCTCGAGATGATCAATCGTGATCTTAATTTGTCGTCAGGAGCAGCAGGACGGGTCAGGCAGCGGGAGGGAAATCAGCGCCTTGGAGCTGGCGTCGGAGCAGAACCGGCTGTGGCCGACGCTCAGCAAAGAGATGCAGGCGGAGCGTGTGCAGAAGGAGGAGAGCACGGTGTTCAGCCAGGCCATCCACTACGCCAATAGGATGAGCTACCTGCTGCTGCCACTGGACACCAGCAAGAACCGCCTGCTGAGGAGCTCCGGCCTCGGAGACGTGGAGAGCGTCAGCAACAGCTACGTCACAAACAGGTACGAACAGTGTTCAGTGCTGAGTATGAACATGTTCAACATAGTGATGTTTGTTCTACGGTTATCAGACAAAACTGTAAAAGAACTCATTTTCTTAGTGAATTAGTTTATTTTGTAAGCATGACACAATTCCACTGAAAGTTGATATAATACTGACTTACTGCCAGACTCAAACTGACGTCCTATTTTCTGTTTTATTTTCTTTAACTTCATTGTCTTTAGAAATATCCCAACAGTAAAGTAATCCTCTATCTTGAGATGTTATTCCTGTGAAATCTCCAAATATTTGCTTTAAAACTGCTCAGTTTTAGTCGTCGGTTACAGAATATCTGCTGCCACTAAAAATCATTTACGATCTGCTGTCAGTGATTTCTGAAGTGACTCATTTCTTCCAGTGTTTTCAGAGTAGAGAGGTTAAAGTTAAAGTCAAAGGAAAATAAGAAGAACAAGAAAAAAGTTCCACATTTAATTTGAACAGTTGCTGCACACGATGTAGGTTATACAGAACTGTTTTTTGGTACGGTCTTGTATTCAGAGGTGTCAGAAAATAGAGACAGAGGCCATAATGTGCAGCACAGCTCCTCAGCTTAAAGTGTTGCAGTCACAGTTCATGGTCTAATTAAGGAAAAAGAGGAAGTTATGTCATTGCCTCACATCCAGGCATGATAACATTACTGTACAATACTCATATGTGTACAGACCAAATGAGTTAAGATCACTTTAGCTTCTCATTCAGCCTATAAAGATTAAAAATCAAATCGTGGCTGAATCAAACAGAAACATAAGTTTAGACACATGAATGTTCAGATCAGTGTTTTTGTCTTGTAGTATTGCCGGCAGCATGGCGGAAAGCTACGACACAGAGAGCGGCTTCGAAGATGCTGAGAGCTCCGACGTGGCCAACTCTGTGGTGCGCTTCATTAACCGCTTCGTAGACAAAGTGTGTAACGAGAGTGGCGTGACCAACGAGCACCTGAAGGCTCTGCACACCATGATACCAGGTATGGAAGCACCACCACTTCCTGATCTGTGCTTGAACCACAGAGAGCATCACGCCGAACCTCACGACAAACTCTGTTCGTTCACAGATATTGTTCAGATGCACATCGAGACGTTGGACGCAGTCCACAGGGAGAGTAAGAGACTGCCTCCGATCCAAAAGGTAACCAATTCCTATTTTTACGTCCCACTGGACAAAGGCCATGCAGACCCCCAGCCAGCCCCGCCCACTCCCCTCTCCACCAATCCCTGCAGCTCAGGCTCACAGTGTCACGGCAGGTACGTCTGTCCGCCAGAGACAGAACCGTGTGACTCACAGCACGCCTGAGCAATGCATGCTGGGTGATTGCTCTCTCCTTGTCGTGCTGTTTGGTCTCCAGAAGAGCTGAGTGCCTTCAGTGTGAAGGGTGCTGTTGTTTTGGAGAGGGACGGTGGCTGCGCTGAGCCTGACGTGACATGTTTTGTCATCTCACTAAAGACCCGAGTGGAACATGTAACCGCTCTCTGCTCCCTCAGAGTCCTGTCAGCATTTGTAGCATGCAGGTTCATGTCCTCGTAGACAAGAGGCAGCGGGCTGAGCTAAAAGACAAAAACTATTGTGTGCAGTTTACAGCTCTCAGGGTCGACGGAGGAAACTCTGCCCTGTTTCCTCCGTGTGACTGCAGCTGGAGGGCGGACATGTGTAGCATTATGTGTTGGGCAGCTGATTATGAAACAGGTTAGAAAGTTGTAATTTGTTTCCTTTCAGAGGTTAAGTTCCTTAGGAAGCTCTCGGGGCCTCACTGCGGGGCAGGAAGTGATGTAAGGGACCAGAGGACAAAGCCAGGGTCATGTTTCAAACTGTTGGTATTCAGGAAAGCTTAGCAGCACACAGAGGCCTCTTGGTCTAAAAATGAGTTGTGTAATCAAGCTTTGGATCCTCAGGGACCGTTCAGAACACGACAGAATATGAAATGAACATCCCATCGTGTAAACACAACCAAATGAATATTATCATGTTTCTTTTTGTGTATTTATCTTTTTGTTTGGGACATTGTCTCTGCCAAGATCCCACCACTACAGAGCAACTGACGTGTGCATTACGCAACAACAACATCATCATTTCAATATTAGCTTCTCATTTATCTTCCCAAACAGCGCAGTAACCTCAGCATGGTCGTGAAAGCATGAGACTCTAAAGAGTGGAGTGTTGTTTGCTTTTGAAATATGTGTGTGTGTACACACAGTGTAGGGCTGCAGTTCCTCCTTTTTTCTGGTATATTACTATATGTACAGCATGTTGTTACTTTATAGATTTATCATGGTCACTAATATTATCTGCAACATATCGGCATTATTTTCAAATATATAAAATATAGAAGAATATAATAGGGATATGATATATATTTTAACAATAAACTTGTCATCAGTATTGCTATCTACTTTATAGATATAGATATAGAATCATTATAAATAACTAAATGCATCTTGGCATCTTTTTCTGCATTGTGTTGGCACATATTGCAGAAACGCAACAAACAGCAATATTAATACACCTGTCATAGGTCAGTATCAGGCACTAATGTCCTGATCAGTTTAATTACTGTCCTTTATATTTGGATAAATAATCTTAATACATTTTCAAATTTAACAAAATGTAGAAACATTACAAAAAGTTTGTCTGCTGAGTTGCAGATGTAGGAATCTATAGAGTAAAGCACGTCCATCCAAACATGCATGAAATCCGGAAATAGTTCAGTCCTGGAAAGTTGTGATATTTTTCATTAGTGCCACCGCTGTGTCATTAATCTTCCTTCCTCCTTCTCTTTGTCTCTGTGCAGCCCAAGCTGCTGAGGCCAACACTATTACCTGGTGAGGAGCTGGTGATGGACGCCATGCGAGTCCACCTGATCTCCGACGGACGTGAGGAGGCCACGGGGCTGATGGGAGGTCCGCCTCTGCTCCCTGCTGAGGGCGCCATCTTCCTCACCACCTACCGGCTCATCTTCAAGGGCACACCCACCGACCCACTAGGTGAGAGATGATACACACACACACACACACACACTTTCCTCTGTTTCCATGTCCGTGGGTCTTCTAAACCCTGCTCTTTGCCTGCATGTCTTCCTCTTGCAGTGGGTGAGCAGGTGGTGACTCGCTCGTTCCCCATCGCCTCTCTGACCAAGGAAAAGAGGATCTCAGTCACTTTACCCATGGACCAGTTTGTCCAGGAGGGGCTACAGCTCCGGTCCTGCACCTTCCAGGTACTCTTACATCCTCAACTCCGATCACAAATACCCACTTTCTCTTCCTTCCTTCCTTTCTTTCTTTGCTTGCTGTTCTTTCTTTCTAATTTCACCATTTCTCTGTCTGCCTGTAGCTGATGAAGATTGCGTTCGACGAGGAGGTCGCCTCAGACCTGGCTGAGGTTTTCAGGAAGCACATGCACAAGCTGCGCTACCCTCAGCACGTCCAGGGCACCTTCGCCTTCACCGTTGGTCAGTCCGGGAAGATTTTGGTGGAGCACAAGACCAAGGACAAGAACCAGTCGCTCAAGTAAGGAATCATCTGCGTAGAATCAAAGAATCTCACCAGGTGATCCAAATGAGGCTGAATTTACAGCTCTGGGCTGCCACATTTACACCTTAAGCTTCAATAGCCTCACAGAGAAAAAGAACATAAACCACATGTAAATGCAACTGTTTTGTGTTTTTCGGATTGAGAATGGTTTTCTGGAAAACATAGCATTGCTATGAGCATGGTGCAGAAATATTTTGTACTTCAGTGGTCTTGGTTTAGTTCTGGTTGCGTAATGTGGAGCAGCATTGCCTTCACCACAGAGCTCATCCTGACCTGACAGCACAATGTAACGTGTGCAACCTTGAGGTAGCGAGTTTCCTCTTCTTCACTCACATAAAACTCTACAGCATCTAATTAAAATCAACACATGAAGTCAGGAGCTCTGCGACGTGTTCACAGTGCCCTCTGCGAACTACAGTAGTCATGGTGATGGCAGCATAACCATCAGTATGATTCACCACAGTGAGCAGTAAAACTGGTATACCAAGAGTAGAAAAGAAGTTGTTAATGCCAGAGCTCTGCGCAAAAAAACAGGTTTTTACTCTAGTGGGGAAAGTAGCACCTCGGTTCAAGGCTCATTAAAACACACAAGGCTGAGTTTGAGGTAATTAAAGTGAAAATAAATTGTCTGCAACACGCTTCTCAGCTGATGTTGCTTCAGATCTGCACAAACACACCAAACCTGTCTCCCTCGTGCTTTGGCTGCACAAACGTGTGTGCAAAGTTGAGTGACTTCACCTCAAGACACAGGATGTGGAGCTGCCTCCACTCCTGTTATGTGACATGCATGTATGCATGTAGAGTTGCCTCTGTCACGACACAATGCATTAAGCCCGTACCACTCTGCAGGAGGTTTGAGCTCACACAGCAACAACACGGAAGAGTTTGTGACCACGATGCATTGAGAGTAGCTGTAATGTGACCTCAGGATGTGGCCTCACATGTTAGCTTTTTCATAAATGTATCGGTAAATGGCAGAGTGGGAACCACAATGTGAATTTGTCTCCACTTTATTCAAAGTCTCAGCGATCAAACCCTCAGCCCCCTGACCACACACACACACACACACACACACACACACACACACACACAGAGCTCTCCCCTCTTTCTGTAGGAATGAAAGGAGCACGAGAGAAGTCTTTGAATAATTCATCAGTGGAAAATGTGGCAGCCGTTTTATCGGCCCTGTTGTTCCCTCTCTGCGCTGCGTGCGCGCGCTAAAAATCCTCCATTCAGTCATGTTAACTCTGACCGTGTGGCACGCTAAACCAGAAACACACCAGTGAATTCACGGCTGTGGATTTACACACTGAGGCGAACATTCAGTCAAATCAGCTCATTGTGAGCTGCCTCACATCTAAATGCACATTTCTGTGCTAAAAGAGCCAACAGGAAGTGACCCTGAATGGAATATGTTGTGGAATCAGCACAGTGATATATTTCTGTCCTCGCTCCCTCCTCGTCTTTGTCAGGACGCTCTCCAAAAACCTGGTGAAGACTGCCAAGAGGACCATCGGCCGGCAGTATGTGACCAGGAAGAAGTATTCTCCCCCCACCTGGGAGAACAGGAGCAGCTTTCAGTCCGAGCTGGACGAGGATGAAATCTCAGGTGAGATGTGTGACGTTTGATTTAAATAACATGACTCGAGGAGATGAAGCTCCCTGTTTGTGACAGTTAGCTCTCCTGTGTCTTCACAGTGTCAGAGGAGGCGGACCAGAGCACCCACACGCTCTCTTCCACCATCCGCTCGTCCGACAGACAGACCATGAGCAACGTTGTGGAGCGCGCCTGTTGCCGCGACTACCAGCGACTGGGCCTGGGCACGCTCAGCAACAGCCTGACGCGCTCTAAGAACGAGCCTTTCAGGATTTCCACTGTCAACCGCATGTACACCGTCTGCAGGAGGTGAGAGGCCGCTGGAAGACGGCACATGGGGATGAGGGGTGGGAACCATATATGTAGAACATCTCCTCAGAGCTAAATATGTGTTTGTGTGTGTGGGTGTGTCACAGCTACCCTGGCCTGCTGATTGTGCCTCAGAGCATCCCAGACACGACCATCCAGAGAATCTGCCGCTGCTACAGACAGAATCGCTTCCCCGTGGTCTGCTGGAGGAATTCACGAACCAAGGCTGTCCTTCTGCGGTCCGCAGGCCTCCACGCGAAGGGGGTGGTGGGCTTCTTTAAGTCCCCGAACGCCCCTACTGCAGGTAACAAACCAGGGAATGATGCTGGTTATTTTACAGGATTGTCTACTTGAGGACAAAAAATAGAATGCTACATGAAAAAGAGAAAAAAGGAAGAATTGTAATCATTTGCAGCTCACATGGTAGTAAAGTCTGAAAATCTACTTGAATCGTTTGTCTTGTGTTTCCCTCTCTGTGCAGTCCCCTCCCAGGCGGACTCCACCAGTCTGGAGCAGGAGAAATACCTCCAGGCCATCATCAGCTCCATGCCTTCTTACAGCGAGTGCAGCGGCAGGAACACACTCAGTGGCTTCACCTCCACACATATGAGCACCTCCGGTGGGTGGACTGACACTCTCACACACACACACACACACACACACACACACCATCACTAGGACCACAGCTGATTGTTCAGTCTGTCCACAGACTCCTCAGATAAGTTCAGGCAGCCCAAGATCGGAGCTCTGATGAAGCAGGTGATGGGCACCAAGGAGGATGTTCCTGGGACCTTCAGCAGAGGAGGTGAGTCTGTGTGTGTGTGTCCTGTAGATTCTCTGTTAGCTTTAGTCTCACAGTCCTTTTAAAAAAAAATGTGTGTGAAGTCATAAATCTGGGCTTGAACAAGAGGATGATGAATGAGTTAATGCATCCATTGTAGTTCAGGCTTAGAGAGAGAGAGTGAGAGAGAAAGAGAGAGTGAGAGAGAGAGAGAGAGAGAGAGAGAGAGAGAGAGAGAGTGAGTGTGAAACCATCCTCCATGTGTGGTGTGTGTTGTTTAACGGGTCATCTCTGTCGTTTGACCTCAGCTCTGGGTCAAAGGGCGAAAGTCATCTCCCTCTCTCAGCCCAAAGTGTCTGGCAAGGCCAGGAACCCTCCTAGAGGTACAGTAGGCCCCCCCTCTCCCTCCCTACACTCCTATCTAACCAATCAGATCTCTTTCCCCGTAGCGTTGCGTGTGTTTGCCGTGGTTCCTGATAGCGTTCTGTCTCTGCAGACTAATGGTCTGTTCCTGCTTGTGTTTATCAGAGAGCCGCTGTGTGTGCATGCTGCCTCTGCAGCTCTGCCGTCCGACGTCTGTTTGTTTCCTGTTTGATTCTTCTTCTCTCTGTTGAATGTCGGCAGCAGCCGGAGCCAGCTCTGTTTCATCATAACATAGCTGTCATTGAGACACACGTAGCAAACTGGACTGGGTAGTCTTCAGCCGTTTCTGCCTTGTTTACCAGCATGGCTGTCAGTAGCTGTGGACGTCAAACACACCAGTGTGTTTTTAAAGGATCATTCCGCTTCATAATCAAACAGAATGATCCTTTAATGACAAGGACAGGATTCAGTTTTCATGTCAGGAGTCCTCTGAACACTACCTTCTCTGTGTGTTTATTGCAGGTAAATGGGGCAGTATTCGAGGGAGCGGGCGTCTAAGTGCCTACAACCCAGACGTGGGGACGCGTCTGGCAGGGAAAGAGTCTCCGCAGCCCAACGGAGGGCCGAGCGAGGCGCTGTTTCTCCGCCAGCAGAGGGCTTACCTCTACATCATCGGAGACAAATCCCAGCTCAAGGTAAGGCAACGACACGCTCGTCGACGTGATGTTTGTGTCTGAATGTGCTTTGGAGTCAGCAGTGTTAACTCGTTGTGTTCAGGGAGGGAAGCAGGACTCGTTCCAGCAGTGGGAGGTGGTGCCCATCGAGGTGTGTGACGTGCGGCAGGTGAAGAACAGCTTCAAGAAGCTGATGAAGGCCTGCGTGCCGAGCTCCCTGGTCTCTGACCCCAACATGAGCTTCCAGCGCTGCCTGGAGGAGTCCGAGTGGATGGCTCTGGTTCGTGCTCTCAGTGGTACATTCACTGACCCAGACTTCAGCTGTTGTTTTTTTTTACTGACCCTGCGTTTGTGTGTGTTCAGTTACACAGGGTGCTGCAGGTGTCTGTGCTGGTGGTGGAGCTTCTGGATACAGGCTCGTCGGTCATGGTCAGCCTGGAGGACGGCTGGGACGTCACTACACAGGTACGACCGACACCCTGAAACATGATTGCTGAAAGCTGCTCGGAGTCAAAGCTTTGAGTTGACACTGTGATGTGTGTGCAGGTGGTGTCCCTGGTGCAGCTGCTGTCTGACCCATACTACAGAACCTTCGACGGCTTCCGGCTGCTGGTGGAGAAGGAGTGGCTGTCATTCGGACACAGATTCAGTCACCGCGGGGCGCAGACCCTGGGCAGCCAGAGCAGCGGCTTCACCCCCGTCTTCCTGCAGTTCCTCGACTGCGTGCACCAGGTGGGTGTGCAGTGCTGAGCGCGAGACTTCGACCTTTTTTATCTCCACACACAAATACTGTGATTTTGATGTGCAGGTCAGAGGAGTGTTGAAAGGATGAGTTTCTTTTCTTTCCTCCCCAAAACGTTGTGTGGTGGACAGCCTCTGTGCTCTCGTCGCTGTCCTCCAAATAACATGTTTTTGAACATCTAAAGATCAGATTCCGACATAATAACAAGTTTATTTAAATATAGCACTCTGCAGAAGAGTTGGAATCACTTTGATTCATCTGTCCACGCACAAGGAATTCTCACTTGACAAGATAATTGCAAAGTGAGCAGCACAATAGAGGCAGCACAGTATTAGCAACAGCTGAGACTAGAAGCAGAATGTCATGATGTCTGTCTCTTCTGTTTCCTCTTACTATATATGTCTATGACGCTGACACGCCATTTACCTGTGTGTCTGACTCCATTTCCTGTTTTGCTGACGAGTGACGTCGGTCGTGCCCTCTTATCACACACAGGAAGTGTGGTTTCATTTAGCTCCGGTGACCCCGCCCCCTGTCTGAGACACTCTAAATATGCTGCTGTCCGTCTGTCGCCTCAGAGCGTGATTACAGATGACCATATATCGAGTTTATATAAAGGACAGGAAGACGTATGAGATGTAACTTAAGACACACACTGACGGACCGTTTCTGTTTGTGTTAGAAGCTAGAAATAATAAAGATGACACACAGGAGAGTGTGTGTTCCTTCCCTTTCCCCTTCACAGATGAACAGCTAACACTTAAAGCTGAAGTAAGACTCTTAAATCACCTGTTTTGTGTGCAGTCACCTCTCTGCAATAGCAATGAACCTCCACCCCTTTAAAGTGTAGCACTGACCTGTTTCTGTCCCTCCACCCTCAGATCCACCTCCAGTTCCCCATGGAGTTTGAGTTCAGTCAGTACTACCTGAAGTTTTTGGCCTACCACTACGTGTCCAACCGCTTCCGCACCTTCCTGCTCGACTCCGACTACGAACGCATAGAGCTGGGTAAGAACCTGTCCGAGTAACAGACACACACTATTAAAGTCAGAGATGGAGTGTGTGTTCCTGATGAGCCCCTCTGTGTGTGCAGGAGTGCTGTATGAGGAGAAAGGTGAGAGGAAGAGCCCTCAGGTGTGTAAGTCTGTGTGGGACTACATCGACAGACTCAACAAGAAAACTCCAATCTTCTACAACTACATGTTCTCTCCTGAAGACGAGGAGGTGAGGCCGCCACAGCACACTCACCACCATATTTAATCATGTGTCCTCAATGATCATACGCACTGACACAAGGCAGACTCTAAAGGGAGTAACCGTATGTTCCAGGTTCTGCGGCCGTACACCTTCATTTCCAACCTGAAGGTGTGGGACTTCTACATGGAAGAGACTCTGTCAGAGGGGCCCTCCTACGACTGGGAGCTGAGGGGCCGGCAGGAGCGCGTGGCGGAGGAGACTGCGGACAAACCCGACACCAGTGGGCCCAAGTCGCAGCGACGCATCGTGTGGCCGTGCTACGACAGCCTGAGCAAGGTGGTGCCCGATGCCATCACCAAGCTGCTGCAGGACCTGCAGAGTCTGGAGGCCGAGCTCGGCCAGACGTCGGAGAAGTGGAAGGACACGTGGGATAAAATCAAGACGACGCAGAGAACCGAGACCAAACTGGAAAGCAAGGTGAGACAACGGACACGCAGAAAGATCTGTCAGCACAGGTGTTGTGTTCAGGTGCACCCTGTTAAAATTCCTGCAAAGATTGGCTTGTGAAGGCAACACGCAGACCTCCACGTACTTCATATTTATTAAAACTTTGTAGTATGTCCAGTGTTCTTATAGTTACAAATATGTTCAAACTATATTTCACCCGGCACAACGTCTCTGCTGCAGCTGAACTGCTGCACAGAGAGCTTCTCCAGTCCAAATCCATTAATCCACCCAACAACACAAATCAACTCAAATGGTGTCACGTCTGCACGCCATTATTTAGTTATTGATCCTATCAAGAAAATGGCTGCGTATTTTTAAATCGTTTGTGTTCCAGGAACAAATTCTTTCCCTCTGAACGTTATCATGTCAGACAAACATCTGCTGAGGACATCATCACTTCATCTCTCTGTGCTGCCTCCAAACCAAACTGATAAACGCTGTGTGAGTTCAGAGCAGTAGGCAGAACTGCACCAATCAGAGATCTTTAACCAGCTCCTGAGGAGTCCATCATGTCACATCTGGACCACCAACAAGAAACAAATGAATCTGTTCTGTCATGTTTGAATAATTTAGAGCGTTTACCAGCTTAGTGTCCTAAATGTGTGAAAGTAGGTGACTTCAATGGATTTTGAACATTATACTGGGGAATGGTTTGCTCTGCCACCTTGTGGTGAAAAAAGCAGAATGCAGGTAAAAACTGTTTTTATGTTTTAGACACAAACGAAGCACATTTTCAGCACCGCTGCCCTTTTCAAACGTTGTTTTCAATATGTATGTAAAGAGATGAGTAACATTAAATATCATTTTAAAGGAAGTTCTATCCAAAGACAGTTCAGACATTGGGTATGCATCTGTACGAGTCCCAGACTCTCTCTGAAGCTCTTCCTTCTTCCTCTCCAGCCGTCGTTCTCCAGCTCCTTGCTGATGTCGTCCAACCTGAGCCACCAGCGGCGCTCTCAGGGCGTCTACCTACAGGAGAGCGGGGTCGGCTCCTCCATCAACCTGGCTCTGGAATGCGAGGCCAGCGCCACCTCCACGCCTGTCGCCGGTCGGACCAGCACCAGCACGCTCTACAGCCAGTTCCAGAGCACGGAGAGCGAGAACAGGTCTGTACCCACCACGGCTCACTGAGGCACTGAGAGGAATGCGATGTTGATAAGACAGCACACGGCTCCGCTGGAGTGTTGACATCAGACAGAGGCTTCATTTGTAGACATCACTTATGTTGACTTTTCACATTGTGTGCCACACTGTGGATTATCAGTTACAGTATTTGTCTCAGTACGTGTCATCTTGACATTTCTGTTGACTCTGTCCTATCAGGAGTTTTGAAGGCATTCTGTTTAAGAGAGGAGCGTTGTTGAAACCATGGAAACCACGGTGGTTTGTGCTGGACAAGACCAAACATCAGGTCAGTGCTGACAGTGAAGTGGAGCAGTCACTGAACTCAGTGTTCAAGTCTGCATAAGTAATACTGCACGTATTCAAATACATGCGTCTGTCTCTAACAACACGTCCCCGTCCTCAGCTGAGATACTACGAGAGCCGGCAGGACAAGGAGTGTAAAGGGGTGATCGAGCTGGCCGACGTGGAGTCCGTCATTCCAGGAACGCCGACCATGGGAGCGCCGAAGAACATCGACGAGAAAGCCTTCTTTGATGTAAGTTCACCTCCACTGAAGTCACTGTGAGACGAGCTGCTCATAGCGTTGTGCTCACACCAGCAGCAGAACATACAGAGACCGATGTTGTGCTGTGTGGTTCTAACTAACTTGTTTCCCGTCATCTTTCAGCTCAAGACAACCAAACGAGTGTACAACTTCTGTGCCCAGGACAGCCTGAACGCACAGCTGTGGATGGACAGTGTTCAGAGCTGCCTGTCAGACGCCTAAGAGAGGAGGCGGGACTCTTTTGAAAGGAGCAATGCAAACCAGGAACGAATGAGCAGTGCCGCGGCACCTGACGGACACTTCTGCTGACCAATCCCAGTGGAACAGGGAGGGGGCAGGGCCTTTCACCATTTAAAGCTCTGTTTCTGTTCGCTAGTGTTGAACTAATAACCTCGTGTCACGACG
Source organism: Protonibea diacanthus (assembly GCA_028641955.1). Taxonomy (NCBI): domain Eukaryota; kingdom Metazoa; phylum Chordata; class Actinopteri; family Sciaenidae; genus Protonibea; species Protonibea diacanthus. The sequence goes on along the minus strand of CM053997.1, from coordinate 4,669,717 downwards.
TTTCAGTGTTTTTGTTACAAAAATAAGAAAAAGGAAAAAAAAAAAAGTCCCTGAAGAACCACTCGCTGTCGTCTCACCAAGTAGCTGCAGCCTCCTCCACCCGACCCCACCCTCCGAGAGTCTGACCACTATGTGCGCTGGATGTCTGTATGCACAAAAACAATGCATATTAAAGCACGTTGTTGCATTTCTGTGAGGTGACCCGCAGCTCGGATCAGCATGAAGATCTTTCCAGACCCTCCACCTCCACCTTTAACCTCCTACTAACCCCGCTCCACCTTTCAAGACACTCCAGGGAGGAATGACGGAGGAGCTGCAGTCGCCCCGTCAGCGCGGCTACACAGAAGACTCGTTCAGACTGCTGCAGAGAAGGATCAAGGAGATGGACTGGTGGGTTGACGGGACCAAAACAACCCCCGAGGAACACACGGCAAACGCTCATCTAACGTTCCTCGGTGGTCTCCGCCCTTCACCTCTCACTGCCTGTCGGAGCCCATTCGCAGTAATCGTCGAACGTCGAGCGTGTCGCTGCAGCTGCAAGGGGAAGAAAAATGGGTGAGGGTGGGGGGGGAGCTCCTCAACGGTTCATGAAGGATTTCATTTTCTTTTTTTGTTTTCCAAAATCTCAACCAGAAAGAGCTGAACGGTCATCAGCCGCCCTCAGCAGGCGGTGACGATGACGGTGGTGATATACTGTGAAAGCCATGAATCAGTCGCAGAGATCAAACCAGGAGAGCCGGGCGGAGATTGTTCCAGTCTGTCAGGTATTGAGTGTGTCGGTGAACTTTCACTGAGAGTGTTTACAAAGTAGACGAATCTTCCCTCACTAAGCTAAACTCGCTCTTCACCCGCGTGTTTTTAACCCGTACAACCACTATTAACATTCAGAGTTATTTTAAGGGACGCCGAAGGAAACAGGAGGGATTTATTTTGTAGTGATGTCTTAAAAACAATCTATAGAAGGAGATCTGGAAGGTAGAAGGATACTAATGAACAGAGTGATATTATGGGATGCTTTGGAGAGACTACAGTTTTTTTGTTTTTTTGTTCTTTAGAGATGGACTCGACAGTGCTCAAAGTGTAGGAAAACTGGATGTTTGTTCGAGGAAACTGCAGGTATTTCTCAAGTTAGGTCTCAAAAATGTGTCTGTTATGACTCCGGGTCATGCTGAAGTTTCATTCACCGCCTCTGTTGTTTGCTGGAGTTGCATTTTCTGACTCCCGCAAACAAAATAATACATATTTACTGTATAGAAATCATTTCAAACTCTTGCCTCATAGTAGTTTCTCCTTCATGCTTGAAATGAGAGGGTGAGGCGAGCGGTATGTAGTTGGTCGCAATCTGTAACTTCACCACTAGATGTCGTTAAATCCGACACAACGGACCTTTAAACTTCGTTCTGCATGAACCACTTTTGGTTCCATTCTCAGACAAACGTGTGAAATAATTCATGTAAAGTTCTTTTTTTTTTTACACACTGATTATCCAGATGTGTTGTTGCTGCCTTGGAAACAACGTGCATCTCCAAAACATCAGCTTCTTATGAGCTGTGACATTTTCTTCAAATGTCGGAGCATATCCTCGACCCAGCATGGAAAACAAACTCTTTTGGAAAATGTAGAAATACAGCACGTCTTTCTGAATTTGTGTTTCTCATACTTCAAACTGCAGTGGTGGGTGCAGATTTAGCATGACTCAGTCAGAATGGACACAGCTATGAAAAATAGCATAGTTTTCCTTTAAATGGTGCTGGGACAGGGAAAGTCTGTGAGCTGGTTCCATCACATCCACTCGTACTCGCCGTGTCAGATCGTCACTGTGCCCAAGTATTTAAGTTCAGCACCGTTAGCTTCAGAGCTTGAAGCCTGTACATAGACGAGCGTGTTAGAGCGTATAGACAGTAAGTTTAGCTGGAAGGTGTCAAACATCGTTTTTGTTTTTATGTCAATGGTTTGTCAGACTGCCCCCCCATCGATTCACCACTCTCCTCCACACACACAAACCACTCTGACCCACACTTGTTAACACACACCATGCTATGTAAAATAAGGTTCTACTGCTGTCTTTGTTGAACATAAAATTTGAAATTGTAGATTTTTTTTGTCTAATAACTCCTTTGTATATACTACTCCAGATTTGTATGTAACGTTTATGGTAGTAATTTATTTAACTTGTCTCCTCAGTAAGAAAGTTCCTCAAGCACCACTTTATTTTGAAATTAGGAATTCAATGTGCCATTTGTTTATTTCTGTATTAATGTGACTAATGCTTCTTTTTTTTTGACAAATGTACAAGTAAACCCTCAATGTTTTTTTTTGTTTTTTTTTTGTTAAACATGGTTGTCTTTACTCGAAACCAACCGTTAATGCGAGAGTGGAAATGGTGTGTTAGTGGAAGAGGAAGCCTCCGGGCTGGTTTTTAAAGGCTGGTTGGATTTTACTGTGTTGCTCACCCACAGTGGTGGGATGTTCTGGACGAAGGTTACAGTCACAATAAATACAATGCATATGAAGTCTTCCTGGTGCTGGGTTCTGCTGACCTGCCTGCTGCTCGCCTTAAGGACTCCCTTTGTGTTGATTAGTCAGGGATGAGATGGAGCACTGAAACAAGTATCCATCACTGGTGAGTTCATTTAGAATGCACGGTGTTCAAGATATTCAAGATGTACTGAAACATACTAATATTTTTTAATATATTGACACTATGTTCAGAAGGTTTTTGGGGAATATGGTGTGTTCACAAACTTAAAGAGTAACTCAAACCAGGCTGTAGCCACACCCAACAGTGATGTCACAGTGGACCGACACACTCAGGAGTACACCTCTACATCACATTGGCAGGAAGGTGATGAAAAATGCCGTCGTGTAAGGTCTTTAAGTGTTTGTTTTATCTGACCAACAGTCCAAAACATAAAAATATATTTAATTTATCACAGAAGACAAAGAAAACCAGAAAATATTCACATTTTGAAAAGTTGGGAGTCAGAAATGTTTTGATATTTTAGCTTTGAAAGAGACACAAACAAATTTAAATAGCTTTGCAGCTGGTGTTGAGTTGCTCTTTAAGCTCACAGGATGGTTCTAAAACTGTTCCTGAAAAGAAGTTTGGGACTCAATGTCTAGGAGAACCTTTAATCTGTTCTGGTTGTCATGTTCTCACTAAATATTTAATCGATTCCAGTTATTTAAAGAAAAACTTGACAGTAGCTGTCAGATTTACTGTACTAATAAGCATGATAATAATAATAACCAGCTCTATAGCTAAAGTATCTGTAGCTTCCTGTGGTCTTTTAACTGCCATCGTACTAACAGAGTCACCACTGTGTTTGGTTTTTCGAGACGTCAGCATCCATTAACAATTTGCTGGAGGTCTGATGACCAAGAAAAACTGCAGCGCACAGCCCAACATCACGACCGCACATCGCTCAGTGAAAGGTGACCTTGTGCATCTTAAAATATAATCTTCCCCCGAGGAACAGATGGAGCAAAGCGACAGCAGGAATCTCTGTAGCAGCCAGAACCGGCCCGCGGGAAGACTCAGTGTGTCCTTGTGTTGTGACTGCAGCCTCCATCCAGTTCAGACCCAGCTCATCTTTTCTTTCTAGTTTACTCATCTCTCTCGTGGTAACGCTCTACAGCAGCTGCATTAACCACAACAACATGACATAATCCTTTTTTTTTTATTTATTTTTGTTCTTTTTTTTTTTATTAGAAAGACTTTCTGAGCCGGGTTATGTTGTCAATCATGTCAATATAGTTTTTAGAATCCAAATAAAAACTGTGGGTTTAAATGTTCATCTGTTTGTGTGAGTATTTTGAATCTATAATTCAAAGAGAATTTTTTGTGCATGTCATCTCTGGGTTGTAGCTACTGAATCCACAAACCAGGTTCAGCATCATGTAGTCCCTGTCAGCTGTTTTCAAAGGACCGTACCACTGTGTACTTCGCATTACAGCTGACCACTGTTTGAGGAAAGTTGTTGAAGTTCATTTGATTCTCCCTTTCAGACAGTTTATTTCTTTTGGTGGCCTTAAACCATCAACTTAGTCTAATTTAGGCCACTTAGAAGCAGAAGAACCGTCTGTAAACACTGACAGCACACTGACCTTATGAAGTGATAAGACGGGAGTTCCCAAACCTTAAACATCACATTCAAGGGCTTTTCAAGGACCCGAAGCAGCAAAGTTTGAAACCCAGATCAAGGTTCATAACTTCATAACCTGTTTACTACTGTTCAGGAAAAAAATGTCACTTTCTATCTGTTCACAAAATCTAGAAACTCGCCTTCAATAAATTGTATCATATTATTTTCAAGACTGTCAAGGCCTTGATTTTTTTCCCCTTAAATTAAAAAAACATGGTTTCAAGGACCTGTGAAGCTTTGGTTATTAAACACTTAGATCTGACGTTCAGTGTTCAGTCTTTAGCTGCTAAACGCTGCACTGTGTTCACCTGCTGGTCTCACACTATCAGTTACACTGCACATTATTCATCAGAGCTTTTTATGCTGTCATCATCATGAGCAACACCTTTCACGTCCACTGTGAGCTCAATATTAATTTATGATGAGCAGCTTTAAAAAAACAGAATCCACCGCTGTGAACATTTTCTGCCTTTGAGGGTTTTTTTTTTGTTTTTTTGCAAAGTCATGTTTTTGCTGTGAGGATCTGTTTGCCAGCAGGGGCTGCTTCTTGACTGTCAGTAATACATTCAAGGACACGCCGACACTTCACTTATTACTTTCACCGCTGACAGAAATACTGAGGCAGCGTCTCGTTCACAGGGATGGATTCGGTCTGTGCAGTATCATAAAATCACAGACCTCTGACCTTTAACTTTGTTACACCTGCTGAGTTGGGACAAACAACACCCTGAGGCCGCGGTCACACACATCAATGCCTGCCTGCTGAGGTGAACAAGAAAAAAGGTGTGACCACAGCCTTCTATCTACCTGATCAACCAGATGTGAAAACAGCTGTGGGGGTGTGCAGGCCTCTAAAATAAAGACGGAGCTGGATCTTTGCAGAGGTGGAAAGACGACAACAACAACCAGACGGGCAAAGCCGAGCTTTTGGTATTAATGTGGTCAACCAGACACTTTTAATTTCAATTTTTTTTTTTTTTTTTTTTTAAACAATGATCGTAGAACCTGATCGCTGTCAAATGATTTAAGTAAGTACACCAAAGAGGCCTGGAGCTCTGCAGAACCCAGACCTGCCCTCTTTCCAATCCTGCTTCTCAGAGAGAAATAAAATTAAACTTAAAAAAAACAACAACAAAAAAAAAACATACAGCGTCACTCTTACCAGATGCCACTCTCGCCCTGTGAGTAAGTGCTCGGTGGAGAGAGAGAGAGAGAAAAAAAAAAAAAAAGGAACAGACAACAATAGTAATCTCAAGACTGCTTGTAAAATTACTTTTAAATGTAGATAATATTTGTATATAGGTAGATAATGTTTGGTTGATTTAAGGGGAATAGCAATAAGAACTTAAAGGTCAATACAATCAGAAGGTCTTAGCTCACTAGCTAGGTCAACAGAGAACCGGTTATACATGCACTAAAAGAAACAAACAAAATTAAAAAAATTTAAAAAAGATCAAGTCGAGATTAAATCCAAATTTGTTTGCCCAAACCGACACCCAATGAGTCTGACGCTAGACTGATTCTTTTCCAAAAGAAATAATGTTGAATTTCATTTTTAAATAAAATGGCTAATTGACATTATTGCACATGAGCAAGAGACAGTAATACTATTATAGCTCTGTTCATCGACCTCCTCCTCCTCCTCCTCCTCGGCGGACCCTCCTGAAGCACTTTAAAACATTCAGAAACCTGGTGATGTACGACAACATGTTTCATCAACAGCAACCAAAGAGAAAATGAAAAACTGGAAACGATGGATAAAAACCTTGATCTGGGTGGGAGGACAGATAAGACAGCCAGCAGAGATGAGGGTAGAACACTTACATTGTGCTATAATGTACAGTAAATGGCTGCATAAGTGCTTTTTCTGAAGCTTGAAGAAAAAAAAAAAAAGTTTCAAAAACAAAACAAAACAAAAAAAAAAGGTATTTATTGTTGAGGCATCGTTAAAAGTTAGCCTGTGCTATCCATTCAGGGGTGACCATGTAAAATCCCTAACAAAGGGACTCCAACAGCTTTGAACAGGTAAAGAGAAATCTTTCAGGACATAAAAAAATAAGAATGACGATGTTACCCCTCGGATTCTGTCGTTTCAAAGATCGCTGCTACATTAAAACCGCACGTAATTATGTGCAACATCGGAAAAAAGGCTTTGAAGATGATTCCTCTACACTCCATTCTGTCTGTTGGATTCTTTTTTTTTTTTTCCTTTTTCTTATTTTTCATTATTTTATTTTATTTTTTTACATGTTCCGCCGCCTCATTATTGGTGTTGATTGGCAGTGTCCAGGTCCAATAACATGGCAGAGTGAGTCGGTGAAAACACCGGAGTTGCAGTGAGGTTTATTTAGGGGAGTCACTCTGGAGGAGGCTGACAGTCCGCAGCACCGTCACCGAGGGATTCAGCTCGAGCTCAGACTGGCCCGTTGACCGACACTTCCTGTGGTGGAGGCGTTTCCTCTCTGTTAGGGAGACAGAGGAAACGGTCACATGCAGCAGACGCTCAGCCTGTCAGAGTGTGTGTGATGAGCTGGCAGAAACACACAGCAGTTTGACAGCAATTGTAACACTATCTGTTGACTGTTCATTCATCGTCATACAAACTTGTTTTGACTGAATAAAGCTGTCAATGTCTGCCACGACATTGTTTTCCACAGCTGCACAGCTGGATCTACTTCCTGTACTACTTTGGGCTTTAGGGACACCAGAGTGATGTCATCACACGGCTTTACCATCAAAGAGAAGCAGTAAATCTCTCCACTGAGATGCTGGAGCAGTGATGTTTGGCTTCCATCCATACAGCAGATGACTCATTTTTTTTAATGATTTATCAAGTAATAATTTCAATGACTTTAACAAACAATCCTGTCAGCCGCCAACTGACAGTAGTTTCACACTAAGTCTCAGCTGTGGAGGCTATAAAGGGAAAAAGTATAAATAAACAGGTAGACAGTGGAGTGAGGTCACTCAGTTTAACATGCTTGTTACCAGGCTCCATGTGATGTGAATGTAGACTGTCACACAGCTGCTGATAAAAGCACAGAACACGTCTGTTGTCACCATGGATACTTCTATTAGTAAAATGATGATTTTTTTATTTGAACAGACCTAAAGGAATATTTTAAAGGTACAGCGTGTGAGATTTAGTGACATCTAGTGGTGAGACTGCAGACCTCACTCCCCATTCCGAGCGCACTGACCTTTCTGGACTACAGTAACAAACATGGTGGACTGTGTCACTTACTTCCTGTCAGTCTGTGCGGTTACAGGTGAATCCTCAGCAGGCTGCTGCACGGACGCTTTAGGAGGATCTGACAGAGAGAGTTTCTCCAGAGACACCGGACTCTCCTCACTGCAGACACACACACACACACACTGTATCAGTATCAGAGTCAACAGCACCCCTCCCCTGCCTTCTCTCTGCTCTCTAGCTGACCTTTGACCCCACTGCAAGAGAAGAAGCACACGTTCTATTTCATGTTCTACTTTGGGCTCGATAAACAAAACACTTCATTTAGACTGTGTAGAGGAGTGTGGACATACTGAGGAAACACTCACTTCAAGAGGGTGTGTTAGTCATCAGGGGGAACTGTGTTCTAACATTTCTGTCACTCTTTACACCAGAAGATAAAGTTGTGTGTCTGTGTGAGGACGACACCAGGACGTAGAGGTGTACTTGTTAAATAGAACTGCTGTCACTGAAGTCACATTTTACATGACTGGAAAAAAACTCAGTAACTTGTAAAACTCTGTCACGTTACAAACGTATTTGACTTAGTGAGCGTGCAGATGTTTGAGTGTGTGCAGTGACTGAGAGGCTCTCAGGATGTACTTTACTTAGAAAGGCAAAACTGAATGAATCCAATAATTTCAAATCCCAGTCCAGTCTATAATTACCTCTATGTGGTAATTATGTTTCAAATATAGATGTTTATACACACAGACAGACACACACACACACACACACACAGAGCATCGTTTCGTGTATGGCTGCAGAGTGGGCTGGTCAGCAAACCTTTTGAGGTCAGCTGTCTTGTTGCCGGGGGCGTGGGGTGTGTTGGCAGCAGGAGGCGCACCGGCGTTTTTGTCATCCTCCTCGCTGTCCGATCCCCCGGAGGAGCTGCTGTCTGAGGCCACGAGAGGAGCCTTCTGCCCTTCTCCCGCTGGCCGAGCACCGGAGGAGGCACTAACATCTGCTGACACAAACGGAGGAGTGAGTTTGCTGTGTGTGACGTGTCTAAAGATGGAAATGTGTTGAAGTGTGCAGACAGAGGCTGTTCAGTCAGCGGGCAGCTGAACGCTCACCACTCTTCTCGTGGTTTTGTTTGGCTTGTTTATCTGCATCGCTGCTGCCCGAGTCCACAGGAGAGCTGCACCTGGGATTAGTCTCTGTACTGTAGAAGACCAACAAGACAACAGAAGACATGTCAACAACTGTTTTTATGACTGTATTTGAAGAAGAGTCTGTGTTCAAGATGTTAAATGGTACTAAGACAAAACAAAGTGTTAAACAGCACACAGTTAAAAAAAAACATTCCACTGTCTGGTATGATGTATGGATCATCTACTGGCCTTCATTAACTCTGTCTCTATTTTATTTTTCTACCACTATTAAACACATTAGTGAGCGAGCTGGAACATATCCACTGTAAGACCAATGTTCTGACTTCTTTTTAGCAGTTTTAAAAACATATAGAGCCAGGCCTGTCCTGTCTGTTGTCTTTTTGCATAGTTTTGCTAAGGTTTTGATGAGTGCTGTGTCAGAGCACTTGATAACAAACGACGTGAAATCAGCCTACACACTAGTCACAACTGCAGCGGTTTGGTCCTGCAAGAATCTTCCTCAGGTCTACTAGACAAAATAACAGAATAACTCCAACTTCAGCCAAAATGTTCCAGGAACTATGGAAATAATTAAACCAGGAACTCTGTGTTCAAACCATGAAGAGCAGGTTAATTAGAGCAATGAATTAAAATGATGATGACCACGTTTAAGACTGAAGTTTTCCATTGAAAACAACACTGTCATCATGTTCTTTGTATTTACTGCTGCATGGCTCTGATGTTATAAATCTGTCGATCTGCTTTAGAATGTGTTGTCAGAAAACAGTTTAGTTTGAGGTTCTTCAGAGGGTTCCTGCAGTGGAAACACACGACTCGCTTCTCACCCGGAGAAAGGCTGGAACTCAGTGAAGTTGGCCCAGCCAGTTCCCTGCGTCTCTGCTCCACCCCCAGTTGAGCTCTCCCACCCTGCTGGGGTTTGGGATGCTGCAGTCCCTCTAGAGTCCCTGAAGTTTGCTGTCCAGCCTGGACCTGGAAACAGGACACAACACATCAGCCTCTTTGAAGAGCTGTCCATGTGTTTACGTGACATTCGGCTGTGATCTGTGAGAGCTGCTGTGCTTTCATCTACTTGTATCTGATGTGTTCTGCTCAGAGTCCTCGTCCTCATCAGATTCAGAGCCGTGGTCCCGCTCTCTGCCTCCGTTCTCCATGCTGTTCCTGGAGCTGCCCTCTGAGGTTTGGGAGACCCCGAACCTGGAAGAGTGAGTGACGAGAGATGAAAGGGTGAAAAGACAGAAATATTGGAGTGAACGAACAAAAACAAGAAATCACTGTGAGGTGTACCTTGTTCTGGATTTAGCTTGTGTTGCATAGTTCATCTCCTTCTCCTCCCAAATGTCCTCTTCTTCTTCAGCATCATCAAACTGGCGTATCCTCTCTTTACAGCAGGCTTCAAAAGCAGCCGCATTGGCCTGTCAACACACACACACACACACACACACACACACACACACACACACACACACGCACACGCACGCACATCAGGATTCTTTCTGAGACAGAGCGTGCATACACAGCAAGACTCTTATCTACTCAGGTTACCCACAACTGTGTTGACTATCAAAACATTCAACGTTAGCAACAGTTGTGAAGACATTAGTAGCTGTAATTTAACATGACTGTCAGTAACAGCAGACTGAACTTGATTATAACTCACTTGAATTGTTCTTTCATGATGGTTTATAATAAATACAAACACAGTGAATTGATGAACAGAGTAAAACACTTACACTATTATCATCAGCATCAAGATTGAAGTTTATTTCGGCAATTCTGTCAAATGTGGCACTGAGGAAAGAAAACGAGAGAAATGTTGTTAGCAAACATCCTGGAGGGAACGCCGATCACTGAGTGTAGGTGTCTTATTCTTTGAGTAATCCCACAAACATTTAAATAACACAATACAGGCATAAAATTAAAATCAATAAAAATGTCTCCACAATTGTTTGATATTAACCAGCAAATCTTTCATCCTCCCTGATCTTCCTTCCTCTTACTACTTACTTGATATTTTCATCATGCTCGCTGAACTCCTCATCATTGAACCCAAACTGATCCACAAAGTTGGCAGTCATCTGTTGGATCTGATAGTCAGAGAAGGCCTGGAGAGGTGAGAGGACACTTTTCAGTGTGATATCTTTATGGACAGAAGAGGCTACTACAGACAAATATGAAGATGATTTATTTAAGGGTCAATAATAATTCCTTTTGAATTCTGTTAGTTAGCCTTTCTTACCTTTAAGTGTGCATTAACTACAGGTTATGAACTTTTAAAATACAGATATGTGTAATTATCTAATTGGTATTGGGCGTGACAAGCTGTTAATTAGGTGTATGGGCTGAAAACAAATCTATATCATAAATCCCTGGTTATTGTGTTTCCATGCAGGTGTGTGTACCTGCTGCAGAGACAGGTCGTTGGGGAAAGGGCTCTCCATGTCGTCGTCCTCACTGGACGAGTGCATGTTATGGGTGCTTACCTGCAGGACACAGTGCAGAGGTTTGATGAATGTTTTACAGCGTTTACCAGTATGTTACAGGTTTGAATATCAGGAACAAAAAAACACAATAATAAAAACAACTGTTAAGTATCAATAATTGCCAGAACATGACAATAAAAACAGATTTCTTTCAGTGTTGTGGGAAACTACAACACTGACAGCAGATTTTTAGTCGACCGACAACATACCACTGAACCTGTGTCATACTATGCAGGCTTCTCCATACAGCCTCAGTGTTTTGAATTCCATACCTCTTACAACGCAGCAAATGCCCATTTGCAATTTGTAAACACACTTAGCTGAGTTTTCTTCTGCTGTGAAAACACATCCAATGGTGCTGTCTGTGACCTCACTGAGGGATGTTCTCACGTATGAAATCTATGAAGTATCATCATCCACGTCTACTGTTACTTAATTAAAACAACACTTCCAACTTTTGTGACTTATGTTCTTAGATTTATTAAAAGTGAAAACTTTGCTGAGAAGCTGGTAACGTCTGCCCTGACACTGTGCTGGGCTGCCGGCTCCTGTCCTGATAAACTGTCTGATTTGAACACAGCGGCTTCAACAGGGAGAGAGGAAAGGAGAGGGTGTTAAATGCAAGCTGTTGATGCAGCAGAACCTGAATGAAGGTAATGACTGAATAATATCTCACCAGCTCTACCGTGTTCCTCCTGTTAGTCTCTCTAAGGGTCTCGTCCACGAAGCTTTCCCAGCGACCTCTGCAGTCTTCTGGAAGCTCTGCAACAGTAGAAAGATTAATCACTGGTTCACTGGTTATGACTTATCTGGCATCAGGGCTACTACAAATCTATGATTACCTTTGATGAGGTCACCAATCTGGGCCTGTACTGGTCCTTTCTCCAGGTTCTGGACCACCATGTTGGAAATTCTGGTCAGATGACCCATGTTTCCTCTCCTGGTGCCACCCTCAGCCCTGAGAACAAAATCAAATCTATGAGCACTACAATAAACATTTAACAAAACTTGTATAAAGCAGGAAAATGCAGCTGCAGAGGTTTAATAGAGCACATAACTATACCACAGATGTGAGGACATTCTTACTGTATTTTATCATTCTCCTCCCAGGCGTCCAGGATCCTCTGTACCAAATGACACTTCTGGAAGAGCTGAGGGTTCAACAGAAACACAGTATGAAGAGGATATATGAATGAGAATATGAATAATTGAGAAAGAACATAAAAACTGCAGCTCAGGCTGCTTGAGCCACCTACATGTGCCACAAGGGTGTTGTGGATGGAGGTCTGTGGGTCACTGGTCCTGCCTGTCTCCATTGCCTCCCCCTGCACCTCTGGGTTGGTTGCTGCGGGCTTCCCGTCGTGGTTCTGGAGGCCTGGGTTGGGCCGCTCCTCTGAGGAAGGATGGTTCAGGATAGCCGCCACACATAGCTCCACTTGGAAGTGCAAAAAATTATTCCAGGAGTATTTGAAGAACAGATCCTAAACACAGAGAGAGATGTAAAGCAGAGTCAGCATTAAAGCGAGTGGACACAGCATGCAGCTGTCAGGATATACAAATGGCATGTGTCATTTTAGCCAATTACTGCAATCTATGTGCCTTCTAACATTGGTTATCTAAAATAAGTCATGGTAGTGATATCTCCAGGAATGATTTCTCCTGTACCCGTGTTGTTTAATCGTGGCGACAGTGCAGGGTTTGAATCCCCTGTCTGCTGAACTACACACAAAGCTTGATGGTCCTGTATGAACCTGCCTCAAACAAGCCACACCCTCTGCCCTTTGGTCAGGCAGTGTGATAAGGTAATCATGCTTCCCAGGCTTATGACCAACCTTGTGCAAACCTGATGCAACTTTTTCAGATATCACACACACACACACACACACACACACACACTGGAAAAAGTATCTTTCAAAGAAATGTATAAAAGCTCAAACACATCATCATCATGAGTCCAGAGTCATGCCAGGCTTAGCCTACCAGTAGTAGGTCCATGGTGGAAAGATTGCAGAATTCCTGGCAGATACTGGGGGCACTGGTCTGCAGCAGTGCGGCCACCAGCCGGGCCACATGAAGGCGGGCGTTCCCCAGTGGCTGCTCTAGAACGCCAACGGTCGTCAATATTGCACTTTTCTATAGAAAGAATGAGAAAAGTAGATCAAATCAATCAAAATATACACTGTGTCTAAACTCTTATGTTTAGGATGTGTTTTGCTGCATTTGGCACTGCTCTGTAGCTTTACCTTGGGGGGATCCAGAAGAAGCTGCTGGAAGTCCTTTAAATGGGGCTCAATGGCATTTAAAATACTGCTGTTGACAGTGTAAGACCTTTCATAACCCTGAGAATACAGATCCATCAGCCCTTCCAACCTGTAAGATACAAGCACACAAAGACATTAGCTCACTGCACACAAGTCTAGTTAGGACCATCCTGTTAGAGTTTCCTTTGAGTCATTCTCTATTTAAGTCTTTCATTCTTTCTTTCTAGTCTGTATGTGTCAGTTCTTTTGGTGCTGTATAAGGTAAATGAAGTTGAAAATCTGCATTGTTTTCAAATATTAGCAGCATTTCTTCTATTTCCCTGATACCTTCTAGGAGGAAATACCGTACACATTTACCATGTGGCTCTATAGCTGAAACAACCCTGGACCCAAGAGAACCAAAGTTAACTATGCTTGACAGCAAGCACTCACCCAGACCTCCTGGTCTCCAGTAAGGTAAGTAGCACTTGAGTTCCGTTAACGATGGAGGCCTCGCTCCTCTCGCCCTCAAACATGTTCTTGAGGAGCCCCGCTACACTCTCCTGCCTGCAAATTGAAGAAAGAAACGAGGTGATGATGACATAGTAATGAGGTGTCCTCTTAAAACCAATGTCTCTGCTATCGTTGGTACTGAGGTGGAAATTCAAGGGTGAGATGTTCAACACCAGTGAAGTACAAACTTAGACTTTACAAAAAGTCAAAAGGTGTTTGTTTATACACACGGTGACCTGAGTTATTTTTTTTTTTTATATTTTTTTATATGTAACACTTCAATCCAGATTAAGAAATTTGCTAAACTGGTCCAACAGGAATATTGTCCAACAGTGTTCTGGTACATTTACAATCCCTGCCTGTGTGGATGCGTAAGAGCACATCTTAGAACAGCTTCCCCAACATGATTCAAAGAAAAATGAAAAGCACCTAGCAAGTATGTGACAGCACTAACTGACAGGTTAGACTAGTCGGACACCAAACCAAACCAATAAAGGGACCATCTTTAAAAACATCTTTCTGGAGACAGACGAACACCAGAATATACACTCAATACCACAAGCAACTGGACACAGTCTTCTGAAACTTACGACTCTAGTACAGCCAATAGTGGGTCGGCCTCCATACTCTCCTGCATCTGATTGGCCTGGTCTCGACTAAGGCGGATGATGTCACAAAGCGTTTGGGATGCATTTGATTGTCTCTGAAAAAGAAATCGTTGATTTAGAAAATCAGATGTCTTTAAGTTGCATTTACAGAATCGTAGCTTCTTTATCTGACAGTATAGGGACAATCAGCTCCCAGCAGGCCTCTCACTCACCTCCTCATCTTTGCCAGTATGGATGAGCTCTGTGAGTCTTTGTACCAACTTCTCCTCATTCAGCCACTTTGGGAGGGGAACATAAATAGTGTTAAATTACTGTAAAGGCTTACAGGCTGGTGTTTAGTCATGGAAGTACACAAAGACATATTTAGAGAGCTTACATGGAGGACTTCCTGCCTTAAGGGGGCCGGCTCCACACAACTGATGAGGCGAAGCAGCAGGTCCATCATGGCAGAGGCATCAATATGTTTCAGCACCAGACCAATGAACCCTTCCTTTTTCTTTAGAAAAGTAATCACCTGGAAGACAAAACAAAGTACTCAATACTTCTAGTTCTGAACTGCAGACCAACGCTTCCATCAATGCAACAGTGCTATTTATTGCTGATTTATAATTAAGAAACCATTGCTCGAGCCAACTTCTTTTTCAGGGTACCTGTTCGGTTTTTCTGGCAATTAGGTTGCCGATGGTTTTGCTGAAGAAGCTGGCCAGTAGCGGGTTGAGAGGAGGGTCCTGCTCCAGGAAGTGATAGAGCATCTCGAGGAGAGACTCTTCTCCGCCCAGCTTATCATTAATAATGGACACATCTGATGTCAGGAGCTCACAAGCGATGTTGGGAAACCTTGTATGAAAAAAAAAAAAAGAAGAATAATGAGAAGGGTTCTTGGTGCAACTAGAGACATTTCTACTGATCTGTGAATAGTTTGAAAGATGGTGAAAGAAATTTGATTAAATTAAATTGAATTAAATTTAATGTTTCCTGTGGAAGATTTCTGATAGAAATGTGAGAGCAGTAGCCTGTCTGTTCACATCAGAAGTGCATTTCTCTGCGCTGGTCAACAATGACCTCAATAACCTGATGAGCTTACTGAGTAATGCTTTTTATGTGTTCCTGGAAAGGTAGGGCATCGCTTCTACTGTAACCAGGACCATCGCCTTAAGTGATCTGCAGGAAGGAGCTTCTCTCCTGTGTGTGTGTGCGGGTACACATACTCATCTCTTTCATTTCAGTGTTGAGACAACTGAAAAAAACTGATAAATATGTGGAAAAAATATGTCATATAAAAACACAGTCACAAGCTGTGGAGCTCTGCGCAGTGACACGTTCTATCTGAACAGACCAATAGGTTAACATGGATGCCAAAAAGGTAACACGTGTGCATGTGTTGAGGATTGAGGACTCACTTAAAGCGGCTCCGCTCCTCCAGGTCGGCGGGGGGCTCTGTGGTGATGAGGCTGACCAGCTCCTGCATGCAGTGGTCCTGGGAGAGGAAGAGGAGCAGCCGACGGTTTTGGGCCTTGCACTCTTGCAGGACGTCATCCTCTTCCATCAGCTCTCTCAGCGTCACGTCCTCCCTGTCCAGCAGCTGGTCGATGTGGGAGGTGGTGTGCAGGTCAAACTTCCAAAACATGGTGGCCGCTGGGACGGGAGACACAGCCCTGGGCCATTGGACGGTGAAGTGATGAGGGAGGGAAGGTAAAAGGGGAGAAATACAAAGGTGGAGGAGGATGAGGAGACACAGAGAGACCCAGCAGTGGCCAGAACAATGCAAGAAAGGGGTAGGAAATGGAAGAGTGGACACGTAGGTGGGGAAGGAAGCAGGGGAGAGAACTGATGTAAACTAGAGTCTTAAACCAATAATAGCTGAAGCAACACAGCACTATTACTTGCAGTGAAAACATTTGCTGAAAGAACGACAACAAGAACAACTCATGTAGCAACAAATGTAGCCATATATCATACGATGGCCAAAAGGCCACACAGCAAAGTGCTCACACATACCAGTGGATGAAATGTGGATATCTTTAATCAGACCTCCCCCACGGGCAGGCAGGCATTTGTGTTTGTGCAGATGACAGAGAGTGTGGTGAGGACTGGCATTTATCAGCATGGGTCTCCTCTTAAAACACAGGCCTCTTTAGGAGATGAGACGCTGAGAGGCTCACCATAACCTGCACGACACAAAAACAGCAGAGGTAATTAATCAAGTGTGCGACAGGATCTTAGGAGAAATGACACTGTGTTAACATACCAGTCAGACAGAATTTTACACCCTATGTGAATGTATACATGACCAGTTATAATGTGTGTTTTTACACTGTCGTGCATCACATCATGTGTCAGCTCAGAGCTGCTGATGTATCTCTTAGGGTGTGACAGTATTTGTACTTCCGAACTATTCCATACAGGACGTTCAGTTCAGTTGGTATTTGAACACTCACAAATTGAAATTTAAGAGTTTAACATAGAAAGTCTGAACGGTGCATCAGCGTCATGTAGTCAGCTTAGCCTAGTTACTCAAGATCATGTAGTGCCGCTGCCATCCTTCCCATGACATTCAGATCCACTGCATGGCAAAAACAGACAAAGAATTGTGGCTCGGACAAAAACTGTACACTGACATTGTTTACCTAAAGTTGTGTGTGTCTGTGGAAACACTTCATTAACAACAGAATCATCTGAATGTGCCAAAGCTAACGCTATAGAAGTGTTTATGGCTGTGGATGTGTGACCATACTCAGTCCACAGAATGCAGGATTAACGCGTATGGTCAAAGTGCCTGAGCCGTGCTACAATGTGCCTTCATGTGTGCAGTTTAGTTGTGCATGGCCTGTATTAAGGAGCGCCAAGAGTGGTCAGGAATTACAAAAAACAGAGTCTTACGACAGAGCACGATAAAGTTACTGAGATTTGTTTTGATTCTTTATTGGCAGCATGTGAGTATTTGAGTGCCTTCAGACATTATAACAGTATATTATTGGATATTGTAATATTATATTATGAGTATAAGAATTATGACTAAAGAATTTTACAGTTTTGTGCACTGTTACTGTGAGGGTAAAGTACAGAAGAAGAAAAACAGACAGCACATCTACAATTCCTTGTGTAGTAATAGTTAAACATACAAATGATGTCATGGGCTGAATATTTCATTCAATGTCAGTCGGATATCAGTTTCAATACAATGCAGAACATGTACCTATCTTTGAGGTTATGTGACAAAACAGAAAGTTTTGATGGAAGACCCACACACTTTAAAAGGCGGTGTCGTCTCTTAGGTTGCAACAACAAACTAGAGAGCTCAAACCATCAAATGTAATTATGCTGCCGTGCCTGCTTCAACGAGGTATTAACTCGACACAATGGGAATATTCAGTAGAAGTAAGAATGCTGTAATGGTCCAAACAAGACAAACTAACAAGGAAATGACATGCCTCAGCTTTACTACTTTATTTTACACAGCCGCTGTCTGCATGATCATTATATTTGTATGGAAGAAGCAATAGAAAATACTACAAAATAAAGTGTTACAAACAACAAACTGAACAAGATTTGGTCAACATCTATTTCCCATGTCTCGTCGGCACTGCAACAAAGGCTTTTAAATGCCCGCTATCAGATAGTGGTGAAAGAAGAATGTGTCCTAAATGATGGAGAACAAGTATTTGGTGCTTTTGTGACTACGCAAGTATGTTTAGTTTGTTTTTCCTCATGTGGTTACTGTGGCAACTAATCTAGACTACCTAACACAGCAACAGTGACAAAAAAAGTACATCTTCTGGCTTTGTCAAAGTTACCATGTCTCTCTGTGAGCAACATGCTATCAACTGTTGATCATGGAAGTAAAATTGACGGGGGGGAAATCAAAGTGCTTCCTCCTTTTTCTTTTCCTTTTTTCCTGGGGTCGACCCTGCCCTGCACATGCAGCAGCAGCAGCAGCAGCGTCCATCTGGCATACATTTACAGAGTACACAAGTGCAATAATAACCCGCTGAACGCTCCCTGTGGACACTGAGCAGGAAAGCAAATGCTTGACTTTACATCCAAAATAGAACCCACCAGAGGCAACCTCAACAAAAACAGTCTACTGGCACATATAACAGATGACGAAAAGAGGAACAATGGCACACATAAAGGGCATACATGTGGATGTTGTGAGCCAACAATAGTCTGTAATTAGGCAAGTTAAAAAGCAGTGAAATCAGGCAGGAGGAAATTCCACCTGTACTTTTACTTGAGTTCTTCTTTACTTGCCGTGTGTAAATAAAGAAGCAAACGGTGGAGACTGAACACTTATGTTGTAGTAGACACATGGAACAAATTGAGGTACACATAATCAACCTATGGTGCACTTTGGAGGACAAACAAAAGTTTCAATTTTATACAGCTTATTTCTGCTTACTTGCACTTAGACACTCACCACTGTCTAATGTTTGATGGTCCCAACATATTGAAAAAGTTCTTCATGAAAATAAAGACCACTGATTTTACACCTTTATAAATGCACGGTGCTTATTCACTTCACATTATTGATCACTTTTGCTTTGCTGGCTGTCAAACACAATAAGCCATGGCTTCAGACCAAAAAATAATAATAATTTTTTTAAAAAGATGGATCTGTAGCACTAGTTTGTAATATTTTGTTACACAAAGGGGTCCACATTTGATAAGACTGTCTAACAATGAGACACGCACACACGCTGGTGTGTAGCTTAAGAAATGTAAACTGAGCTGCTGTAGCCTTGGCATAAAGTGCACGTCAACTGACTTGCGGTAGGAGCTCAGATTTCTGTTTACTTCAACTCCAGTGGAGGCACCACTACCAAATAATACTACAAAAAAACAACGTATATTTACACTCATTCACAGTCCCCCACTGTTACATTACATTCCGTCGTTTAAACACGAGGTCCCTTCCTTCTTTTTTTTTTTTTACCCATTGCCAAAAAGCACAAACGAACCCGGACGGTGTGTAACGTTACTCGATTTGTGTAACTCAGCAAGGCTTCGGAGCTGCTGGCCTCATAGCCAACTCCGAATGGCTGCAGTGAAGAACATTACTTAGTCAACTACTTAGCTCGTTAGTTAGCGGACAATACTTAACATTTGTAAGATATGCACTATCATAAGGAATATATTAGCGGGAAAATAAGTTATTTTCGATGGCACCCGAATGTAAATGTTAAACGTAATTTGGCGATAACTAGCTTTAAATGAACTAACAGCCAACCTGACGAAATTAGCCAACATTGGCGTCTTAATCGACGTTAATTGGCGCGTTTTGGCCACCAAGTTGACATGTTATGAAACAATTTAGCTAACGTAAACGTTAGTTCCTCCTTTCCTCTGATTAGCACGCGAGCTAATTAGCTACTAACAGTTAACGTGTACTGAGCCGAGTTAGCCAACTTAAATAGCTCTCCAACTTAGGTTCAACTTTGTCGATGCAGCAGCAGAGTTAACGTTAGCTAACGTCAGTTGCACAAACTCGTGACGATTTTCCCGTCCAAAACTTACCTTTGGTTGAAAGTCCGCCGCTATTCCTTCCGTCTCCAAGAGATTGTTGGTAGAGTTTTTCGCCAAGCAGCCAGCTACTAAGTCACTAGCTACCCAGCTAACTATGAGCTAGCTGTGTTAGCTCACAGACATTAGCCTGTGAGCGAATAGTGATTTGTTTTGAAGGGTCAGTCTGCGACAGCACAGGCTACTGTTAGCTAGCTCAACTTAGCTAACGGTAGTCAACTGTGGCTTTTAAGTCTATCGAATAAACGCTTCCCCAACATTAATAGTTACTTGACATTAATAGCGATACCTGTTACAATAGATATAGAGTTTATGGTTCGTACTCACGCACAAAGTAATTCAAACGCGGGCTAAGTTTAGCATGCAAAGCAGGAAAAACTCAGTCATATTTTTCGAATCAAAATGGCGACATGGCTACGAGAGCGCGCAGCAGAGCTACACGGGGACGAGCATTGACTTCGGGCAGTGCACTGAGCTCAGCAAAGAGTATAGACTGGTGCGACACTGTTATTTTTATATATACAATGAAACTTATCACACACATAAAACAAATAGTATCTCTTATAATGCATCCATATCTATCAATGTGTGATATTATGCATGAGTGGACTTAATGCTAACATGTATACTGTATAAGTAGGAAGTTGAAAGTTTAAATCGTGTTTTATTTCCTTGTTGGGTTTCTTCTTGATACATAATAAACGTTCCACACAGCTGGATTGCGGACTAAAGAGAAGTACTTCAACTATGGTGTTTCGTAGCTGAGCCTGACCGCTAACATTAACACAATACTAAATTGTGTAATTAATGTCTATATTGCATAAGGAAGAACATGGTATAAAAACAAACACAATGTCACATTCTCAGACATTCAGACCACAAATATCCGCTGTGTAAGCAGTGGATTTTTTAATTTGTCA
Organism: Protonibea diacanthus; assembly: GCA_028641955.1. Lineage (NCBI taxonomy): Eukaryota > Metazoa > Chordata > Actinopteri > Sciaenidae > Protonibea > Protonibea diacanthus. The sequence goes on along the minus strand of CM053997.1, from coordinate 4,648,947 downwards.
GAGGAAGATCATAAGAACAGGCAGGAGTGCAAAATAAAATGTTACTACATAAGGTGAAATGTGTTATTACTGATTAATAAATACAGGTTTTTAGTCTTAAAAAAAGAAACAATCATGACAAATAATATAATATAATTTGAATTTTATAAGCAAACAAATATCTAATTGTGAAATTTAACTCCAAATCTTGAATTTTAAATATGAAAGAGTTAAAAGCATTGAAATATTTTATTTTGAAAACCATCGATCTGACTATATAAGCTTCTGTCAAAGGTTTCCAGTCACTCACCTGAACTTGCGACCCAATAAAAGCGACCTAATAACAGAAACTTTGGTCTCACTGATTAAATTCAGGATTGACTGGTAGCTCAGATTTTCAAGTTTGAATTTTTTCATATTAGATTTTAATGTCTGAGGTACACAGTCAAAATCTTCCGCTGGACTTTCACTGGATTTCTGATCAGCTGAAATTCAGCAACGTCAGTATTTGACTTTATGCACTTTAAATATTAATTTCAAGTTTTTGAAATGTCACAACTTTTAAAAACTTAGATTTTAAATACTTATAGCACAAATACGAATAGCAAAAACATTAATGATATAAAACCATATATGAACAGAAGAAACTAATACATATTTTTATTGATTTATTACCATCAGAATGTGTTAATATAACAGACCCTAGGAGACATTTATATTAGCATTGAATGGTAAGTTACCTCTTTCTTCATTATGTCATTAAAATTATGCTTTCCATTGTTTTCTAACTTATTATGTCAGCTCATGTTCACCTCATTTCACACTCTTATCGTCTTCCTCCTCATCACTTCCTTCCCTCCTTCCTCTCTTCTTCCCTTTCCTCTGCCCTTACCTCAGCTATCCCACAATGCACTGTGTTCACTCGTTGGATCATGGACCAAAGCGGTAAGCAGACTGTCCGGTAGGGCCGTCGTTAGCAAACTTCTTTTATGTCATATATTTTTCACAACGCACTCATAGTTGTTGTTGTTCCAGCTCTGTCACATATCGCCATATCGTCCTCTCAGTCGACGGCTTTGCTACGTTATCTCATTATCATCCAGAGCAGCGTTGAAGCTAGCATGGTCCGGCTAACGTTAGCTAAAAACAGGCTAGCGATTGAATAACGTCAGGGCAGTTGTGTTCACCAAAAGTTAAAGTTAAGTTCTAAGTCAATCTATAAGGTCACATGCCGTGTTTGCAACCAGGATTATAGAGTTACAATATTAAATAACAAACATTGTATTTCCTACATGTTAGTATGCGGTACCGCGAGCTGCGATTGAGTTGGGGCGCGAATGTTACCTGACCAGCGTTAGCACAATGCTAACCAAGCTAATTAAGATGTTGTAAGAACTGACAGAAATAGCTTGCCGTCAGAATGTTTGCTGAAGTGTGTGAGTTCTGCCTGTCAGCTTTTTGTTTTTTAGCCCGAAATCCATACCATCGAGGTCACAAGAGCTTCATTTCTATATCATAACATTAACCCAAAGTAGCAGGATGTTATCAGACGTTACTACCTTCGAATGTAGCATCCCTGCTCTACCCTAACCGTTAGACGTGTTAGACCAAACGTGTAACATCCCCACTCAGATATGATCGTTGATCTGTAACGTAGTTTTAAGCCTTGTGGACAATCAGGGGTCACAACCACCATGTGACAGTGCATTTGCACATCCTGCATCCTGACAACAAAAAAAGACTAGACTAACTTCACTATAAGACTCTCGCAAGCACCATGAGTTTCTCTAAACTACCTTCTTTCCCAGCAGACAATGATCTTCAAGGAAGCGATGGCTCTGGGAGTTTGGGTGGCCCAGATGTTCGCAGACGAATCCCCATCAAACTCATATCCAAGCAGCCGTTGAGGAGCAAACCGCAGCCCCGCATCCAGAGACCCGGCAGCAGGCCATCTAAAAGTGAGGCTGGAGACGATGGTAGGCAGTCTGCTGTACACCATGCCTCCGAACACTGTGTTTTAATTACCTTTGTCACTGTCAGCATTGTTAGAGGAGCACATATTGCATATTTAAAGTTTGATTGTTTCATGATGTCCACATTTTTTAATATTCTGTTTTTGTCAGGTTTTATTGTCTGCTCAGCTTAAACATCAGAACTGAGCTTGATAAGATGCGTGTGAGAAAGAAAAACACAAACAGCTTTCATGTGACAAAGTCATAATAATTATGTACAAATGACAAATCGACACAAACAGCTCATAATCTTTGTTTTTGTTCAGACTGTCAGACACATTGATTTATCCTAGAAGGTATATCAGACATTAGCTAAGGCAGAGTTCTTTGGTCAGTGTCAGTAAATGTCAGAAATTTGCCAGTGTAGTTTTCCTGGTCTTAAACCACATGTCATCATGCTGCTTAAAGGGATACTTTGGGTAGTTTGATTATTTTCGGAGGAGCAGAAACAGAAACAGAAGCAGAGCTAGGCACTGCTGTAAAGGGGGGCAGCAACGAAACATATTTTAACCACGTCAAAAAATCAACACCAGTATACGCTATATTAAAATGATCACTGCTTTACCTTGTTGTATTACATCACAGATCAGCTGTTTCGGTCAGGAAGTTGCGAGATGAGACTATTGTTGACTGTTTCTAAAGTGTTTTTCCGTCTCTGCCTCTGTAACTCTGACCCAAACAGCTGATCTGCAGTGTACAGTTGTGTTTATGTGTAGGAATACAGAAGTTCTGTGGTTACTGCCAAATAAAAATACTGTCTGACTGTGAGACAAAGCAATGAAAATATTCAGAATATAGTGTGCACTTGACTGAGCCACATCTTTGCATTTGTGCTAGGACTTCTGTTTCTCCTAACTGGAGATGCACTGTACTCCACAAGTAACTCATACAACCCCACTTCAAAATACCCAAACTATCCCTTTAAGACTGTTTGTGTCTGATGTATTAGCCGTTAATGCAGCAAGGGCAGTTTTAGTGGTCCAAGTTTTACTTGGTATTGACTCAAGCACTAAAACTGGGTTGATTTGTAATTTGTACAAACATAAATTGGGATTCATATTTCAGTAATTGATTGGCCACATCATGCAGTTCATCTTAGCACCACCAGAGGATGCCAGTGAATTCTCTGGTGACCGTAATTGACCAGAAAATGCACTGTAGGTGATTGTACACAACACAGTGGATTTAGTGGATTAGGTGCAGTAAAAACAAGCGCAGTGTTAAAAGTAGTAAATAAACATTAATATTGTTTGTTACTAAATAAAGGAGCCACTTGGCAGCCTTGTTTTCCTTCAGCATTTGTAAGTTGAGTTGTAACTCACATTTAGTCACAGGGGGCCATGGCCAGTTGGACTGTTTGATCACCACTTCTCTGGGTTTCATGGTGGTCTCAGTTTTTATGCACTGCATCCTTAACACTTGTCTCTTATGTCTTCCAGATAACTTTGGCTTCAAGCAAGAGGAGAGGTTTGACTGTGGAGCTAAAGCTGGCGATGTGTTTGCAACTCAGAGGAGATTCCCACAGCCGCTGTTTTGGGACTATAAGGTACATGAACTGTGGGGAGTGAAACAACTCAACAGCCCATGCACTTAATGACAAACACTTCCATCTAATCATCACCAATGTCCAGTATACAGGACACGATGTCTCCATCCAGACAATCAGCAAAGTCTGATGTTAAACTGCTTCATACATTTATGTCAGATTTAGTCTAGAATGAGCAAACAAACAGTGCTAATCATTTCCTATGAACTATTGGAGTGTTTTAATGGTAGTTACCTGTTTGATTTTCATTTCGTCTTTCCTCCCCAACAGTTAAATTTGATTGGCGAACGTGATGAAGTACCAATACACTTTTGTGATAAATGTGGTCTTCCTATCCAGCTCTATGGACGGATGGTATGTATTATCTCTTCATTTCTCTTCTCAGTAAAGAAGAATTATCTAATTTTATTGAGCTGACCTTTGTCTGCAGGCAGTCAGAGAAATGTTGATGTGTAATTTCATCTCCCTCTCCTCCTTAGATCCCGTGCAAACATGTTTTTTGCTACGACTGTGCTTTGCTTCATGAGAAGAAAGGAGAAAAGATGTGTCCTGGGTGAGCTGCTTCAGAGAGATTTCATTCGAATGTGTATTTGTATATTAAATACAAACAGCCTTTATTATAATTGTTTAATATTGCTGCATCAGCTGTATAATTTTTATAACATAGCACCTCAGATGTGTTTCATTGCAACTGTGTGTCCCTGAACTTCTCACTCTGTGTTTTCAGCCTAACTTTGTACAACTGCACAGACCCAGTGCAGCGCATCGAGCAGTGCCAGCGTGGTTCCCTCTACATGTGCAGCGTTGTGCCGGGATGTAAGCGCACCTACCTGTCCCAGCGTGACCTACAGGCCCACGTCAACCACCGCCACATGAGAGCAGCCAAGTCATCCGCTGGCCGGCAGGAGCCCGTTCATCTACCCCCCAGCGAGGTCCCTGAGCGGTTCCGTGTGCCCCCACCTCATTTACCCAAGAACCACGTTCACCTCCCCAACCCGCTCCAGCATGGCGGTCACGACCCGTACAGCCAGCCACCCCCGCCCTCCGTTCACGAACCCCCGACCCCAACCCCTGAGACATTCCGCATCTCCACGGTAACGACTCGCAAACACAGCAATCTCATCACCGTGCCTATCCAAGATGACTCCTCTTCCTCTCGGGAGCCCCACTCTGGTGGGCCAGGCCCTGCTCAGCCACCCCACCACCACCCCGGGGAATATCCCGGCCAGCCACCCGTAGTGTCTCACTCCCACCACATGATGGCACCACCGCAGCAGCACTTCGGCCCCCCACCTCCGCCACCTCCTCCTATTAGCCACCCCATGCAGCATCCTCCTCAGGGCTCTGGGACACCACACATGGTGTACAACCAAGCCCCTCCTCCCCCCATGTCCACAGCTCCCCCGCCTATCACTCCACCGCCAGGGCACATCATGGGCCAGATGCCGCCCTATATGAACCACCCTCCCCCAGGACCTCCGCCACAGCACAGTGGTCCCCCTGTCAATGCCCCCCCACCTCATCACTACAACCCCAACTCCATGCAGCAGTTTCCTGAAGACCAGGGCACCCTCAGTCCCCCATTCAGCCAGCCTGGAGGGCTCAGCCCTGGGATGTGGCCCGCTCCGAGAGGCCCCCCACCGCCACGTATGCAGGGCCCTCCTCCCCAGGGCCAGATGCCTGGACCACACCACCCAGATCAGGGCCGCTATCGGCCTTATTATCAGTAACTGCCAACTGAATGAATGAATGGGCAACAGTCTCTGTCATTCTGTTCCACACCACTCGTCTGAATAATGTGATAGTAAACCTCAGGGTTACAGGATGTAGGACTTTCATTTTGATAAAACTGCCCCAAAGCAAATGTGTGTGTGCTGCACATTTTAGTTAAGTGTACTGAACTTCCCGCTGAACATACAATAGACTTGGAGAAGAACAGAAATGTCCCCCTTTTTTTTTTTAATAGTGTACGGTAAATATTTCTGTATATATGTCAGCTGATTTCACGCATATGTACTGTACATTGAAGGACGCCAACTATGTCTCAATAAATTTTTAACAGCAGATCTGCATCTCATCTTTGTTTGATATGACAACTGGTGAACAATACCCAGTTTTCTCTGGAGGTTATGAAGAACAATAATTAGTATTTAACATCTTAAAACACATTTAATGATAGAAGACACTTTGCAATAACCAAATTTGTTGTTTTTAAGCCATTTTGTCGCCTCCTTGGCTGTATCTGGTTCTTTCAAAGCTCAAGTCTTCAGGTTGAGGTAGTAATTCTTCTCATGTCTGTCAGAAAAGCACGTCCAACATGGTCGGTTCTAAAAAATTGTCCAGTTTTCATGCTGTCTGTAGTGAACACTAAAGGACATTGTGTTTCCGGTTTATCAGGATACTTTGGCAGCTGTTTGTCTTCTTTGAGTCTTTTTACTCAGCGTTAGTGTAGGGAACATTTATTCTTACACTTCATCTCAATATCTTTACCAAAAAGTCACCAAATCATTTTGGAAAGCTGTGCAGATAGTCTATGTGAGGGCTGACTTTAAACATCAGGATGTCACCCAAATGAAGACACTCTCTGTTAAAAGCTTTTGTATTCTCATTTAATCCTGAAAATGCATTTATCAAAGAAACAGTCTGAAAATGTACACTACAGTAGTGTGTAAGAAGTCCAATGACAAGACTGGACATTAGAATCACATAGACTTTTTTTATTTCAAAATAAAACTCAGCAGTTTATACAATGCAGTGCAGGAACATTAAATATATGAATGTATATAATATATGAAATATTGCATATACATTATATTATTGTTGTGGTAGTGTGGTGAGTACAGAAGAGTGGTATAGTATATTGAACAGAACTTTTTTTTTATTGTTATTTTTGACTTTATTCTTGATAGAGACAGCTGAAATGCAGGGAGAGACGGGGAACGACCACGCGGGAAAGGGCCACACAGGCCTGGACTCGAACCCGGGCCCCCGCGGCGAGCCCCCGCATACGGGGCGGCCACTCCACCAACTGTGCCAAACGCCACCCCTTGAACAGAACTTTTATGTGGTCTGCAGTTTAATGGTCGTTTTGAAAGGATGTTCCTGGAGACAGTGGCTCTTCTAGAGTTGGGTATCCATTATCTACAAAATAAAAATAAAATGAGTTTCAAAATTTGACAGGAACAGGAAACACAATATGACACATAAGCTTATAGTTTCTACTCCATTAAAAAGCCTTAACTTTTCTGGTTTTGGTTTTGCATATAATTGTTCTCCATACATTTAACATAGATATGTCATTTCAATATGTCTAGACCTGATTCTCCAGCATCCCCAGTTAATGTTACAACTGTAGAAGAGATATGATTGAAATGCTTTACTGTAAAAAGCAACGTAATGTAACAATCTGTCTTGAAAGTGTATGAGAATCAGGCTCAGAGTTATGCTTTTATCTCAGAAGAACTGTTTCTAACTCACTGCATCAGTGCTCTCACCCTGTTTGCCATGAGGCTTAAGGATGGCAGTGATCAGACCATCGGTCCATGTACACTCTGGTCAAAAGGAAAATATCTCCAAAGCAACTGTGAGCTTGCCATAACATCTGCTGTGAATACCATGATTTTGATGAATCTGTAAGTTTCAGTGACCTTATGGCGTTTACATAGCCATATGAAAGAGTCAATAAATTTACACAAGAAATAGCTACTGGCAATGAAATTGTGAGCACATTCATGCTCCCCAGAGGAGCTTCTCAAGTTCCTCTATGAATGGTTGGAAATGCAAAATCTACATTGCCCTCTTCTGGACAACACTGACATGCAATAGAGCTATGTGTCCCTTAAACATGCATAAACGACATACAGTAAAGGCATACATAAAAAGAAGATACAGTATTACAATATGAACTGTATGTTATTAGATTCTGTGCATCTATATTTCTTTTCCATTTGTTTTTCATTTATTTATCTATTTTTAATAGGGCAATGAAATTGTTGATTATAATCACCCCATGACCTTTCCTCTGGCGTCACCCTGTGGCTAAACATGATATTTTTAGCTCCATATTTCATAAAGCCCAGTATGGAAAGAATTGTATATAGATCGTTTTTCTTACCGCCCTGCTTTTACTTGTGCCCTCCTTGTGTTTTTCAAGCACATGAAGCATGGCGTCATGAAGGGTCGGGAAGAACATGGAGGTCAGAATCTCATCATCAAAGAACATACAGCTGTGTAGTTTCTCCAGGATGTACACTGTCAACACACAAAAAGCACGGTATGGGTTTTCATGACCAGTGCACGTCAGTGCACGTCAGTGCACGTCATCACTGATTCTTGGATTCTGGATTCTGTCGTGCTTTGAGAAATACTAATGAAACTCACCATCACAAGCAACAATGTAAACATCCACATCAATCCGGATGAAGTCTTTGAGCGCCTGGAGAGAAATCAGGGTGAGTTTTTATATGAAAAATGTAGAAGTCTTAAACTCAAAATGTCACAGCAGATCAAAATCAGATCAAAGTTTGTTGTTATCATTTGGACTTTTCATACCACTGAAGCGGCCATTACTGTGTTGTAAATATTTCTCGCTGATGCTGCTTCAAGCTAAAAGATTTCTGACGGTGAACCACAGGAAGGCTTTTAATGTGCTTTTTATTGTGAAACACACAAGCACAAGGAACTCAAGTCTTATTTAGAGATGATAAAATGAATCAATTAGTTGATCAAAAGAAGACTAATTAACAATTACTTAATAACTGGAAAATCCAGTGAATTATTGAACAAAAATGTCAAATAATTCCATCTTTTTGAATGGCAGTGTTTGCTGTTTTTCTAAGACCTAATTGCACTGAAAGCATTTGATGCACACACAAATGACTTCGTACCATTTTGAGTCCCTTCAGAGCGGAGATGTCCAGGAAGGTGACAGCAGAGAAGTCTAGGATCAAACTGTGGAGGTCCACTTTGGGAACCCTGATGTCAACGGGAAGCTCTTCCGTGTTCATGCCGGACTCATCAGTTGTCTGGGTGAATAAATCATTCACACCTTTCTGTTGGACAGGTGTAGGAAAGGACGCTTAAAGCTTTTTGGAAGAACAATTTGAAGCACTCACTGGTGCAGTAGTTTCTAGTGTCTCACCTCTGTAACGTCATCATTCTTTTTCTGCATCAGTTTCTTGATTTTCCTGAGTGCCTTGTTCCTCTTCCTCAAAACTCTCAGAGGGCTGAACCCAACCTAGAATCATCAAGTGTTGGCATTATGTTTATAGACATCTATTTTCTGAGAAAGCAAATTGAAGCAGAGGAGAGGGTAGATGTGTTGAACGTACAGCTTCTATGAGCTTGTCCTTGAAGAACTCTATATTGGCAAAGAAGATAGGTGAGGGTATCCTGAAGATTGTTACTCCATTTGGTTCAAATATCTGAGGACAAAACATCATGATAAAACACAGGTGATTCAGATGGATATCACGACATGAACTTCAACCATTCAACAGTGGAAGGCAGAGATGTGGACTTGGACTAGGTCGATTCCAGTCACTGTTTTCATGACTTGCAGATTGACTTGACAGAAAACACTGATTTGAAACTCTATTTAGACCTGGAAGTTAGAAAATGTTCAATGTTGTTAATATCGACATCACAACTGTCTGCTTAACATTAACCAGTATGCAAACGCATGCTGGGAATGGCATCATCATGATTTGATGACTCGTTCATCAACTGATGACTCATTCGGAACGGTATGGGGCAGTGATGGCTGATGTTCGCAAACATTAGCCAGATACAATCTGTTTTCTCACAACTCTATAGCTAACTAACTTTAGCTTGACAACAATCAATAAAAAAGAGACTTGACTTGCCTTAACTAAGGACTCAGCTTGACGTAGCCTGTGACTTGACTTAACTTGAGTTGACTTGCCTAAGAAAGAATGACTTGGGGCTTCATTGAGACTTGGCCCAAGTAACTTGAGTCACATGTCTGATGGTATGTTTATTCGATTTTGAACAGACTTACATGCAGGTAATCTTTGTGATCTCTGTAGATGTCGGTCCCTGTGATGTTAGCCAAGACAGAACAGCGGGGGCTAGAAACACACAAAGAAGGACGGACAGAAGGAAGAACATAAATATTTGTCTGTGTAGGTCAGGTGGTGGACATTACAATAATAAAACATAAGCCTTATAAAATAAGTTTTTTAAATGAATTTTTGGCCTCAGATTTTGAATGTATGCGTGTGGGCAACATGGTGCATAGTTACTACATTTGGGGTATTGATGACATTTTTCATCCCCTACAGTAAATCAACGATTTTGTCATTTTTTTTTTTTTTTGATGAGTTTGTATATTAAGAAACTAACATCACATGTAAATATCAGTCATTACAATTGAGTCCTGAAGACAACAGTGAGCAGCTCCACACCCAAGCCCACTGCCAGACCAAGATCCAGTCCCAGCAGGGTGGCACCTAGACATGTGAGCACCCACACCACCTGCAAGCACAAACACCTGAGGTCAAACACTTGAAGAGAATCCACTGGGCCATGTAAATACTTGGCAGTAATCTATAAGACATTTTGAACACTTACACAGTCTGGTTTGTCTCTCCTCCACAAGTACGGGATTTCTCTGAACTGCATCAGCATGCCCTTCAGGTTGACGATGACTAAGGCACCCAGGACAGACTAGAGTGAAGTTAAATATTAAGGGTGTGTATTAAAAAAAACCCAGAACTTTGACCTATAGATACACAATTATGACTGAGCTTTCTAGAAACAATTCAAATCAAATTCTCTCTTCATATAAGGAGCATAAACATGTTGGCAGAAACTGTAACATTACAGAGTGAGAGATGACTCACCCTGGGAAGTGGCTCCAGCAGGAAGCCAAGGGCCACAGTTACAATCATCGCCATCATGGCTGAGATCAGCCCTGCAATCTGCATTTGTAAAAAAAAAAAAGTTACTGTTTCATTTTAACATGCCAATGAAGGAAAATAATGTAGTATAAACCAGACTGTAAAGCAAGATTATAATAAATCCATTTGGAGGCAAACATATCTGTGTGTAGCAACCTAGTAAAAGTTTGTGATGCTGGAAACAGATGCTGTAAATGATGAGATCTGTTGTCTGACCTGTGTTTTACCTCCTGAGCTCTCCTGCACAGCCGTCCTGGAGAGTGCTGTGCTGGCTGCGAACGACCTGAAGCTTGCACCAAATATGTTGCTGACCCCAAATGCTATGAGTTCCTGGGGAGGAAACAAGGCAAAGTCACCTCTCTAGAAATGAAAGGTTACCTTTGTTTTGACTTGAGTGATTCTGTTTGCGCTGCTTTTTACACATCCAACCTCGTGATAGAAGCAATTCAATGCAAGCTGATACTAAGCCGGTATTTTGACCTTCATAACCAAAATACCGGCTTAGTATCAGTAACCAATTAACTTAATTTAACTCCTAGACAGTGGTAATAAATGTAGCTCACCTGGTTTCCATCAATGGTGTAGACATGTTTGATAGAGTAGACTTTGGCCACAGAGAAAGCAACAGCAAACCCCACAATGGCTATAGGAAAGGCCTCCACAGCACTCTCCTGGAAGATTTCCATATTGGGTGCAATGGGAGACTCATACCTGAAATATTATTGTGGTTAATCATGCATTTAGCTAAAGAATCTGATGGAAAATAGTAAAGTACAAAGTAAGAGCTTTATTTAGTATAATTATAGTAATTAACTTATTAGGTACTTATTATAATTAAGTACCTCCATATAAAGTATGTACATAAAATATGCTAACTTATAAAACATGTGACAATATTAATGATCAAAACTAAGTGGAAACATTACTGCTTTTGTCCACAGGGACCACCAGAATAAACACAAAATAAAAGTTAACTGTAGCTGCTTTAAAGCATTAGTGTGCAGGATTTCCTGAAATATAGTTGCTGATTTCAACCCTGTTGCATTTAGCATGTCTGTTCTGAGCTACTGTAGAAAGATGACAGTTCAACATGGCGGACTCCTTAGAAGAGGACCTGCTGTGTCTGTAGATGAAAGACGGATTCTAAGACAACAAAAACACAACATTTGATTTTTGCCATATTCTGTAAATAGAGGCCCTTAACCTAAATTATATAATATTTCACAAAAAAAAACAACGAGGCTAAGATTATGGAAAGTAATCAAAAGTAGACAAAATGAGCTCAATACTCAATACTAATACTAATACAATACTGCTTAGACAATGATACATAAGTATCAACAATCTAACAATGTAGCAGTGTGTGTAATGTCACTCAGTTTTGCAGAACAACACTTTTTTTATTGACATGAATTTCAAGTCCATTACATTTACATGATGTTCATACTTTTACTTAACTGAGGTGTATTTCTTTCACAACTACATCTAAATGACCTGTTAACACAGCAGCCACCTTGATTTTGACATATACTGATACAGAACTTGAAACTTACCCAGTAACCATTTCGCCAACAACTTCAACACCAAATCTTTTCTCAAAGTTGAAGCCATAGGACGCTCCGCAAGCTACGACAGTCTGTGTGAAGAGAAAAGACCTGAGAGTTACAGTGTATACACTAGCATCTATTGGAGTTCTTCATGAACATGAACAGTTTGTGGATGCAATGCTTGATGACAAACAACTTTCAAATACCAGGAATCAGAGCTTCCTTGAATGCAACAACCAGTGAGGATTTTCACAACCACACCGGCACACAATCATGGTGTTACATATGATTTGTAGTTCAAAAGATAGATTTTGCAGAAGTATCTTCCTTGAAAGTTTCTCTCACCGCGATAACTTCAATGGGGATGGGGACAGGCAGCTTGGCTTTGTATATGTCATTCAGCTCCTTCACAGCATACACCGCCAACATGATCAATATGGACATCACCAGGTCACAGATGTTGGTGGAGGTGATCTGGACAAAGACTTTCTGTAGGGTCTGCGCAAAAGAAGCAAACACACTTTACCCAGCAATTTGATCACAATTAGATATTTATATAGTTTTACATCAAACCATAGCAAGGCAAAATTCCAAGGCAAACTATGAGATAAAAAAAAAACATATCCAGTGCTCAAAAATAGTGTCAGCTCTTTTTCATGAACAAAAACTATTGTCTAAGACCCAGATTACACAGATGAGGTCCAACATGTTAATTAGTTTGTTTTTGAGCTAGTTTTGTTACCTTTGGGCAGAGTTAGGCTAGCTATTTCCCCCTGTTGTCAGTCTTTGTTCTAAGCTAAGCTAACTGTCTGCTGGCAGTATTTTCATGTTGACAAAAAAAGCAAGCTCCAAATATAAAATTACATAGACAATAGCACTACCACAGATACATTCTGGACTCACATAGATGATAGAGAGTGGACCACTGATGCCTGGGACTTCCAGCCCCAACACAAACTTGAGCTGAGACACCAGGATGTGGACGGCAGCTGCTGTGGTAAAGCCAGACACCAGAGTGTCGGACAGGTACACAACAATGAAGCCCACTTGCAGAACACCCATGGCGAGCTGCATGGGACAGAGAAATGAAGGGAAAAGAAGCTTGGTTTGAAAGTCCTACCTAGAACATAGACAATCACTGATCACTGAAGACAGAATCATACCTGGAAAATCCCCATGAGAAAAGTCACAGAGGATGCCACCACGACTCTTTGCTGGTCCGGGGTCAGGCCCTCAAAGCCGGTGATGTTGGCTGCTGGTCCTTTCTCTGGGACCAAACGGGTCACCACAGCTCCCACCATCAGACTTAGGACTGGGAAGGAGCCTGCATGAAGGTGGGTGTGGAGGGGTGGGAAGATATTGTTAAGCCATGTTATATTCAATTTTATCTGCTCATGTAAAATTGCTAACATTCATAAGTTTTCCAAACAGTTATCTTTAAGTGATATGTTTAAAACTATTGTTAGTCTTGTTCCAAAGCACAGTTTTCAAAAAGATTTAAATTCAGGCCAAATCACTTTGGCAGACCTACTATTATGATTCTCTAGCTCGGTTTGGAGAGTCAAGTTATCGAGTTGTTTTACTTGTTATAGAGAAGTTGACATACCTATAGATATGTGTCTTGAAGTACCCAGGAAGAAGTACGTTAGCATGGGGAAGAAAGCTGTGTAGAGTCCATAGCTCGGAGGCAGCCCGGCCAGCAGAGAGAAGGCCAGTCCTGAGCAACGCAACAAACACAGAATGAAGATTTATTAATGAAGATACTTTTCATGTCCAATATTTTGGTAAAGACAAATGAAACAAAGAAAAGCTTCCATAAATGACCTGAAAGAAGCAAATTAACTGGCCCTTTCTTGTTTTTGTAATATTATTTATATCATGGTCACTTTACTTTTGCATTATTATTTATATCATGGTTACTTTACCTTACAACATTATTTATATCATGCCACTTTTACCTTGAGCACTTGTTTTTTTGCACGTCTGTTGTTTGCAGGTTGTTTTGTTCTTTTGCTTTATTGTGTGTAGGTCATAAGATACTTCTGTCTGTTTGCCGTGTTTTTGCCCTTTCTGCTTTAATTCTTAATCTAATCTAATCTTTGAATGGCAACATTTGACCAAAACAAGAAAAAACTACTGCCAAGTTCAACGAGCAGCTCTGTGAGTCTGTATTTAGTTTAATGTTACATCAGCATGCTAACATGCTCACATGAAAATGCTAACACTCACAATTTTGAGTGTTAGCATTAGCTAATCGCTAAAAACACATTGTTTTAATGCATCTGACATAAACTTAGTTCATGGAAGTAAAAGTTGAATTCAAATGTGCTACTTCATATAACCAGCGTAAACAACTACACTACACATCTTTATGCAATCTGACAAACTGCATCATATCATCACAACTGTCAGAACTAAAAATCAATTTTAATAGCTGATAATCAGCCAAAATATTGATCATCAATCTAACTTTATTGCTTTGGGTACAAATATCTGTGTCTGAATTGTTATTACTTATGGATACTTTATAATATATTTAGTTCCTTGTCCCTTGGTAGATGCTCATAATGAATACACGGGTTTACCAAGCTTACTTAACACCTAACCCTAACCCTATTTGACAGATGTGCTCTTGTGGCAGCTGTAGAGTGGGTTGTCCACTAATCAGATTGGAGGTTCGGTCCCAGCTCCTCCAGTCTGCCATTGGTGTGGGAATGCGTATGAATGGTTAGCTCTGTCACTGCTGTAATTAATAAGGTTAATAAGGATTAACAGTGATTGCTGTTACAAGCAGCCGTACAATAAGTATATTTATATCTTATCAAAGATGAACTGTCCAGTCATCTTTAAAGATCCAGTGTGTCAGATTTAGACACTATTTACAGAATGTGCCAGAAATGGAATATAATATTCATAACTATGTTTTCATTAGTTATAATCACCTGAAAGAATCTTTTGTCTGACTAGTTTTTATGGATTTCTTTATTGTATCCAGCCTCACATTCTGGTGCGGCTACACATTGATCTTGGCCTGATATGATTGCTGATGGAGGTTGCATCAGATGAAGGTTAACAGCGTTTTATCACAGCATATAGACCATCCCAGGGGTGCGTCGTCTCACAATCATTGTGCAAACGATCATTGTCTCAGTAGTGATGACCCTGGTCCTGTTGTGGCAGAATTCACTGACTGGTGCAATTTGTTCTTCTTGGACATCTCCATATCCAAAACTAAATAGACAGCTGATCCTAGCTGCCCACTGTTTAAGGATTTCAAGTTTCCTCTGCCTGGCCACAGATAGATTCTTCTTCTGTCAAGATGCAGGACCACCTTAAAACTCAGTTGTTTTGTGCTGCTGGTTTAAATAACTCAATGTGATCTTTATATCGTCTCTCTGATGGTTATATGGTTACTGCAGACTTTACAAGAAATTCCCCATAATAAAGTTATCCTTGATCCTTGATCCTTGACAAGAGTAAGAATCTGTCCATGCATTCAGAGCCAAATTCAATGACAAGTTTCAGTCATACACAGTGTTCCTAAGACTGTGATTTTCTCTGATAATACAGTACAGCAAAAGTAAAAGAGGAGCTCTGCATGATAGATGCACTTAACTAACTCAACATTTTTCTTATAGAATCATGGCCATAGTCTTTCTTATTCAGTGATATTGGTTCCTTTGAACACACCAACAAAGTTTGGATTCTGCAGCCACACACTCAGGCTTACTCTGTCCTGTTCCTCACCTTGCATAATAGCCACCAGTCCAGTGCTGATCCCAGACACCACATCACCCAGCAGCCACTCTTTAACTCTGTAGATCCTCATCCATCCGATGATGGGTAGAAGTGACAGCACTGCATTCTTGGCGCGTTTTGAATCACAGCTGGATTTAACAGAAATGAAACACTCTTGCACTTTGTCCACTAAAGTTTGCAACTCTCACACAATTTAATCAAAGCTTGTATCAAAATAAATAACACTTAAAATCAAGAGTGCAAGTTAAGGGGGTGTTGATTAGCTCAGTTGGTAGAGCATCCGCCCCATGTATGAAGGCTCAACAGGAGCAGCCCAGGGTTTGAATCTGACCTGCAGCTCTTTGCTACATGTCATTCCCCATCTCTCTCTACCCACATTCCTGTCACACTTGAAGTGTCTCTATTAAAAATAAAGCTTGAAAAGCCCCAAAAATATCTTTAAAAAAAGAGTGTGAATTAAGTTAAAATTAAGTCAAAGTTAATTCAAATCAAAGACTGTGGTCCTTACGTCAGATACTCTTTCAAATGGTCCAGGACGGTTTTGCGCAACCTGTAGATTTTTTCATGTTCTTCAGCAAAGCTGTCCTCAGAGTACACAGATCGGTCCACCACATATTGTTTCCTTAAAGTCACCATCCTCACATCTCAGGTGTCTGAATATTTTGATCCCACTATGATATGAAAGGTTCTGGAGATCTCTATAAGAACCTTTGCCCATTGAGTATCTTATCTGTGATCTCAAATCTGTCTCTTCACCGTCACCGACTCTGTTAAATCATTAACAAAAGTGGACTCATGATCATTGTGTTTATGTCTTTTAATTTCCTAGTAGTCACTTTTAAGGTATAATTATGGATGAGAGATATTGTTACTGGAAGTGAGAAATGCAGCAGAGATGCTTCAAATACTGTAATCAAAGAATGTGCAACATCACACAACTTTATTACAGTGTCATAATGGACAATATAATGTTCATCAAACTGTTACAGCCGTTTAAGTTTAAAGCCAATATAAAATCATGTGGCCAAAGAGAAAATTACAGTAGGTGTAATATGACCTGACTGATGTAACAGGAAATATATGGAGCAGTAACTGATTAGTTCAAATGTTAATAATTTTGTTCTCCATATTTTAATACACTACTAAATGATTACTGAACTAAAACTTCAAAATGATCAAATGGTAAAGTTCAACAGTGAGACAGACAGACAGACAGACAGATTCAATCTAGTAGTCTGATTATATGTGAATTACTTTAGGAATATGCACAACGTTAGCACAGCAGAGCAATGTGAACAAAATAGTTAAAACTAGATTTGATACAGGTTTCTTCTTCAACACATGGCCTCAATATCAGCATCAGAAATCACATCAGCTTCAGAGAAGCTCTTTTTCAGCAGAGTAGCAGAGTAGCAGACACATCTCAACATCAACTACTCAGAGGAGACTGCATGAATCAGGCCTTCATGGTTCAATTGCTGCAAAGAAACCATGACTGAGGGAGACCAACAAGAAGAGGAGAACCGCTTGGGCCAAGAAACATAAGAAATGGACATTAGACCAGTGGAACTCTGGACTTTTGTCTGATGAAATTTGAGATTTTGGTTTCACTCATCAAGTCTGTGAGATGCTGAGAAAGTGAACAGATGTTACCTTCATGTGTGGTTCCCACCGTGAAGCATGGAGGAGTAGGTGCAATGGTGCATTGGCACTTTGCTGGTGACGGTGTTGATGATTGGAGGATGACCCAAAACACCACTTCAGGCTATGTAAGGGCTATTTGAACAAGTAGGAGAGTGATGGAGTCAGATGATCTGGCCTTCACACTGTAGTATAAAATTATATGCATGCTGCTAAGATTTTCTGAGTGCGTAGTATGCAAAAACATTTAAGCTAGAGGGTTTTGATTTAATGTGATTTGCTTTAAGAAACATATATAACAGGTGTATAACACTGAAATGCTATGCTAATCATTATGCTAATACTGAAAAAAAATACTGTAAGGCCAGAATCTAATGGTGTAAAAAGTAGTAAAAGAGGTTTTTAAAAAATAACATGAAGTGCAGAACAAAACAAACAAAATAATGGTGTAATTTGGAGCAGTGTAAAACAAAAGAAAATGTATTATGCCTCAAAAGACCGTGATGAGGTGACAGTGAGCGCAGTGCAAGACACCATTAGAGAATGGAAAGTCCCCAAAATTTAGGCTTGGAAAGTACCAGAAAGATTCACCTGTGTGGAAATTACACCATTATGTCATATATATTTGCATACAGGTATATAAGAGAAAGCCTGAGTCAGCAAATTCAGTCTATCCATGGGTGACTCAGGCTCTTGTTGTCCGTTAAGATAATAAAGAGTTCATTCTGCTGCCAAACCTGATTAATCCTGTGTGTTATTGCCTACTAAAGTAGAATAACACTATTTGACCTAATTTGGACCTGAAATTAGACAAGCTGCATCCAACCAAGGTGAAGATCGTGAGACAACAACACTCATAAAACCCTAACCCTAACAGTAGCAACCAATTAAAGTCATTTGGCTTATAAAGCACTATATAAACACAATACTTACAAAAAAACACAATAAAGCATGAATGTTGAGAGTGATAAAATATTTATTTCAATATTTCAGCCACTGCACATTCAGTCTTTTTCACATTGCTTTGGTTTCAAACAAAAAACATAACTTTAAGAACAGTGTGCCAAAAAAAAATCATTGTCATGACAATAATAATAACTATACAGCATGTAAAATATATTGCACCTAAACTTTCTACAAATTCACTATATACAGTATAAAAAAACAACAATAGCAGTAAATTTGTTGTCTTACATTACAGTAAATCCTGTATATGTAAACTTAGATTGTCAGATGTGTAAAATCAAAAACAATCAAAACAAAAACGAATCAGTGTAAAAGATGTACTCTTTTTGGTGTTTTCTCCCATAAATGATCAGCATCTCATTCAGGAGTTAGAATCTGGTCTCACTAGGTGGGGCCTGTGGGAGAAGAGAGTTGTGTTTCAGTATATTTCATCTAGAAGCATGTTGAGCTATTAAAATGTACTTTCAGAAAATGAAAACGGTAATTATTACGGAATTATGTTGATCAGAGAGCTTTGTTTCAGAAAACATCAACCAATAAATGAACTAAAACAAAGCGTGAAGTATAGAAACATACAAAATAGATACATACATATTTATCTCTGCTCCTCAAACTGCCTCCAGGATTGTGAACTGTGACTGTTGTTATAATCTGCAAGACAACATGAGGTGTTAAATATTCTTTACATATTCACCAATATATGGAATTTATCCAGATTTGTTTCATGAAATAATTCTCTTCTTTACCTTGTCAAAGTCAGATTTCTTCTCTGTAGAGTCTGGGTGTTTCTCGATGATGTGCAGCATGGCGTCATGCAGTGTGAGGAAGAACATTGATGGCTGAACTTCGTCATCAAAGAAGCAACAGTTGTGAAGTTTCTCCAGGATGTAAGCTGCAGGTGAGGAGAAGAAGCCAGAGGTCAGTCTGCCAGAAAAATGCCATCTTTTTCTTCGCAGATAGTCATGAACTTGTCACAGGTCTGTCTGAGTGACTTGGGACATGGATACTGTAGGATCATACTTACGATCGCAAGCTACAATGTAGACCTCAACTTCAACCCGGATCAGCTCTTTCAGTGCCTGAAAAAAAAAAGTTAAAGATGATTCAAGAAAAAAATCATTAGTAAAAATAACTTCAGCTGTTTCTGCTGCTGTTGTGAATAATAAAACTCACAGTTTTAAGTCCCTTCAGAGCAGAAATGTCCAGGAAGGAGACAGCAGCAAAGTCCAGGATCAGGCTGTGGATGTCCACTCTAGGGACAATGATACCGGAGGGAAGCTCGCCGTTCCAGTCGATCCGGGCAGGAAGGTCCTTGAAGTCAGTTGGTAGGTCCAGGTCTTCCATGTTGCTCTCATCCTCTGACTCCTTGATGGGTCCACATGAAGTATTCACAAAGCCTTTCTGTAAAGGTAAAATACTGTTACATTTTCTCACTTCTCTTTGATTTCAGTGAATACTGAATGGAAGACTGACAAGTCAGTTTAGCAAGGATAATACAATGTTTCAGTCCAAGCTTGTCTCCAACCCTAAAATGATTTCAAGTACATCTTCCATAGCTGTACCATTCAGCATTACTTTGAATTTAAGGTACAAACAGAATGAAGCAATAAGACAATAACCTACCTCATATTTATACAATGCAATATAGAAACATATTTGATGTTTTCTACATTGCTTCAGTTAGCCTGAGCTCCTTAAATGATCTAATCTCAATGTGCCCTCTTCTGTGATGGTTTATTGGTACCATGAGCTGTTTATCATAATCACCTCATAATATTCACATAACAGTAGTAAACAGTAAGACACATTAATCTGCATTTTCCTGAAACACATGTAGAACAACTATAAGAAAACCCTCATCTGCTCAACGTATCACAGACCTGATATCACGTTCACACATTTACTCGCATCTGAGATAAGTGGAGGTGGACTTTCATAGTGATAGTACCGTAAACATCTGACCTAAACACAGTTATGAAACCAGACAGTGTAAACGTGTGAGTAGAGGCTTTTATGATATTGTGAAAGTGTTGCAGGAAGAAAGTATGTTGTTGTCATC